>CM042401.1:9606942-9609442 GCA_023634145.1 Thymallus thymallus
CAGCCTACCTCCTGGTTCTGTCTGCCTTGTTTTGTTCTGTTTCCTCTGTCTTTGCTCATCCTGTCACTGCCCCACCACTCACTTTCTGTTTAGTTTGGATCCCATCACACACACACACACCTTCCCATCCCATCCCTTGATCATCTGTGCTGCTGCAGTAATTGACAGTGTGAAGGATGAGCTGGATAAATATGGAGAGATGACAGAGTTCCAACTGGCCCTGCTCCAACAGTCATCAGAGTGGCATTGTGATTAAAACCAAATTCAACCCCACTGCCAAGAGGAAGAGAGAGAGAGAGGGAGAAAGGGAGAAAGAGAGATATGTTGGAAGGAGGGAGGGAGGGACGGCGAGAGAGAGAGCGACGGGAGAGATTGAGGGAGAGATGCAGGAGAGAGAGAGATGGAGGAGGGATGGAGGGAAAGAGGGAAGGAGATAGTTGAGATGGGAAGTGGGAGGAAAAGAGAGAAGAGACCACTTCTGTAGGTCGTTGTTTGTACATTTTTATAAACCATGTTTGGGAGAAACCTAACAATGATACTTGTAGATTATCTATTTGTTTTCGGTTTTTGTCAGTCGGTAGTCAATTTAATTTCCCAATTGCATAGTAAAACACGTGTTTAACCGAGTTAGTAGCATACGTGCCAAACTACCTGGGGACTATTGAGGGACTGTGAGAGTCCCAGCTCTAAGTGTTATAATTGTATCTCCTAATCTGAAGTGTAACCATTCCAGAGTGAAGTGTATCTCTCCTCATGCCTCTGGCTTTCCCAAAGGATTTAGAGTCAAAGACCTGTTACTCTTATCAGCACCTCTTCCCCTCCCTATTTCCCACTCTCTCTCTCTCTCTCTCTCTCTCTCTCTCTCTCTCTCTCATCACCCTCCTTCCCTCCTCCTTCCCTCTTTCTCTCTCTCTCCCTCCCTCTCTTCTTTCTCCCTCCTTCCTGCCGTCTCCTTCTTTCCTCTCTCCCTGTCATTACTGCCGTCAGCTACATTACTGCCGTCAGCTACATCCAATTCCTTATTAACTTACTGACACACTGGGACTCAACACAAACGCTGTGACAGGGCAAGTCTGCATCTCACTCACACACATTAATTTTGGGATTATTTCATTTTAGCCCACTGCAGAAGGATTGCAGACCTCCTTGTCAGGTACTTGTGCTCTGAGGTCCTCAGAGTGTCACCAAGAGGCTGTGTCGTGTTATTTTAGGTGCTGACACGACAAGAGCTCAAAGTAACAGATTGGTTGGATGAGGGTTGTATGGAGTGAAACAGAGGGGGGTGCTAGCACCAGGGCTGATCACAGCAGAGGGAGGGAGTCTGAATAGGGCTGCTACTCGCTTCTTTACTCTGATCACAGCAGAGGGAGGGAGTCTAAACGGGGCTGTTCTGGCACTCTCCACCTATCTACTGAAAACCCATCTTCTGCCTCTGCTTGCTTCAACCTAACCAACACTGAAAACTCATCTTCTGCCTCTGCTTGCTTCAACCTAACCTGCACTGAAAACTCATCTTCGGCCTCTGCTTGCTTCAACCTAACCTGCACTGGAAACTCATCTTCTGCCTCTGCTTGCTTCAACCTAACTTGCACTGAAAACTCATCTTCTGCCTCTGCTTGCTTCAACCTAACTTGCACTGAAAACTCATCTTCTGCCTCTGCTTGCTTCAACCTAACCTGCACTGCTCTGCTCTTTCTCACACATGCCACACCGTTCCCAATATATGGGTGATAGACCAGCAAAATAACAATATTCTCTTTTTCACTTCCACAAGACTACGAACTATGCAAAGTACATTGTAATGAATGTTGCACCCTGTATTTTACAACATAAATGTGTCCCAATACTGTAATTGTATCACAATACAAACTAACATACTTGTATAAAAATGGTGAGAGGTTACTGTACATTAACTGTTTCAGTGTTACAATATTTCTATTACTTTGTATTCAGTGTAATATGCAGTTGGATTTGGTTTATGTGTATTTACATGTACTTCACATGTTTCTTCAAGGTACTGTCAATAGCACATGTTTTTGTGTTGAGTGTATTTTAACTGTACCTTTTCCTATGTGAAGCCATGGTAAGTACATTGCATCTCCACCAAGGCAATTATTGGCATTCACTAGTTAACAGTAATTGCCCAGAAACAGCATCTGTTATTCTTTATAAGTTACACATCACATAGGGAGAGCCTCTAATGCTAAATGCTCACTGGAATAGTATTACGACTCATCACTATAGAAGTTACAGGATTTGTTACCATCAGCCCAGGCGAGTAGCACTCCTCCACTAGCACATCTCTATCCCTAGCACCCATTCCTGAACCCCCCCCCCCCATGCAAGCAAGCACTGACCACTGTGTGTGAGGTCATCTCCCATAGTCCTGTCATGGTCCTACCCCATGGTCCTGCCATGCCCATACATATGTCCCATCATAACCTGAAAGTGTGTGTGTTTGGGGGTATGGGTACAACCATGGGACTGGGATGGGGGTGGG
>CM042401.1:9611942-9676942 GCA_023634145.1 Thymallus thymallus
AGGTGATTCTGTACACACTGTATACTCTCTTCACATTAGCTATTATATTGTACTACAGTATATCTTCATCACAGAAAATACAGGTCACAGGTAAGATATCCCAACGGTTCATATATACACCAATAACAACCATAAGTCTTAACACAAATACAGGCTTTACATACTTCTTTTTCCTTTGTGGTGCGTGTGTGGATGATGTCATAAAACGTTTGTTGGTTTGTCTTTTTGTTTTCCTATATGTTGTAGTTATATTCTATGTACGTACTCAGAGAGCAAGAGAGTGTATGTATTTGTGTTTCAGTCTCTTCTTGTTTGTCTATCCAGGTATCTATTTGTTTGACTACGAGCCAAACCCCTACCCTTATCCACAAGCAGGACATATAGTTTCCTTCAAGTGCCCAGATAGACAAGGAAAGCTCCCAATGGAAATAAAATGTACTAATCTTATTCAATCAATTTACGTAGAAATGGAGATGGTAAGGAGATGTCATTGAGGGTACTACCCCCAATCCCTTGTGACAAAAAATAACACAACAGACAGTCAGTTTGTTCCTGTCCTGGGCTAAGCTAGGGCGCAGAGAGGCTGTGTGTGTTCAGAGTGCTGCAGTGATGGATCATCCTGTAGAATCCACCCCCCTGTCTGGCCCATCGCCAAGGCAGCAGAGCAGTGGAAAACCACAGCAGAACAAACCCCTGCAATGGCACCCCTGCGTCTAGACCCCAGCGCTCGAGAACACACGTCCTCCTCTCAAGCTCCCGTTCACTCTTCCCTAATTTAATGTTATGACCCTCAGAAAGATTCTCCTTTCCCATCATTTTCAAAATAGGAAAAGTCACAGTGTATTGAGAAATGTGCAGACAGTTTAACAGCACCAGTTCATGATTTAAAGAGGACAGTCACTTCCTAAACCCTGCTCTACGATCCATGAAACATCACTTGAGGCCTGATTTAATTTACACCAAATGAAATGCTCCCTCAATCCTCCCCCCTCCCTCCCTGTAACCTTAGAAATGTCAGTAGTTTATTTTAAGCACTGGTCCCAGTTTTTTGAATTTATTTTTTATTATTTAACCTTTATTTAACTAGGCAAGTCAGTTAAGAACAAATTCTAAGAGTTAAATGGGAAGTGTTTGGATAATCAAAAAGCCAAAAGTAATGGCTGCTTTAATATGTGCTATAGTACCATGTCCCTTGTCGTCCTCTGATCCCCTCTCATTGAGCCCCCCGTCAGCAGATGCCCAGGAACACCAAAGCCCCATTGGTCACAGTTCGACTGAACCACAGTCACAATAAGAAAAGTAACTATCACTCCCCAACACTGTCAAGTAGATTCTTCTTTCTCATTCACAGCTGCTCTCTCAGCCTACTGTATCAACAGACTACATTATGAAGCCCATTGATGTCCAGTCACCAGCAGTCCGCTCTAATTTGTTTCGGGTAGGGGGGTTAGATTTTAATTTGCATGTGAAAAACCCTGGCTAGCATTTAGAGTAGCGCCTTTAAACTCAACTTTTTTCTCATAGTGATATAAATTCTGTCAGTACAGAATTCAAATTAAGGCAATGAGAGATTTTATTACAATATGCAAAGCTACAAAAATTGTGTTAGAATATCTGGCCACCTGCCAAATGTTTGGTAGAAGAAATTAGAGCAGAATTATTTCCATTAGTACTCTGCTTGAACCATTAGGAAATCGTAATATTTGGGATTTCAGCAGAAGTGAAATGTCTCTTGGGAGAAATCTGGCCTACTAAGATGCAAAGATGGACCCTAAAGTCTTAAAAACATACAGACCATGTCCTATGAGCTCAACCAGTTTAGACTACATATATTTAACCTCTATTTCTATGAGTCAAATGGGAAGTGTTTGGATAATCAAAAAGCCAACATCTCCTGACAAAGTCTTGTACATTGTAACAGATGGGACTGTATAAGTAAGCGTTTGTGTCTCCCGTTGGACCAGAAAGAAAATATATACACCAGTGCAGGATCCCCAGTGTCCAACACTTCTTGGTGATGTAAGCCTTTTCTATCTTCTGCTTGGAATTACAGTGTGTCCATCTCAACCTTCAATGACCTTGAGATTACAGCTTTATGAAATCTAAATGCCATGAAGGATTTGTAAGATCTTGGTCTGTTGAGCCATCGATAGGCCAACAGGACCTGGAACCAAAAAGATAAGGAGAAGACATGAGGACAGCTTCTTCTACAGATCTTAATTCAAGACAGTTTGCTACAGCAGGAAAATAATCCTTCAGCAACAGGAAATGTGAATTATTATGTGGATTATAATTAATGGACATTTTTGTAGGGGTTGATACGTTTTTCGATAGGGCAAATCAAGTCTGACATTTCAAAGTGGAAAGCCTTTTAAAAACTCAAATACACTACAAGTTTGCATTTCCTGCTGTGCAGGAAAATTCTCAAAAAGACTAAGAATATTTTTCCCTATTGGTCTCAGGAACCCTTCTCCATTTATGTAATCGCTTTGATTTCCGCAATGTTTGGTTTTCATCTGATTGATAAAGCTTTCTTCTGCGGTATCTATCATCTTATGTGTGTGTGAGTGTGTGAGACTGTGTGTGTGTGGGAAACTATGAGCGTGTGTGTGTGCGCGTGGGTGTGTGTGTGTGTGTGTTGTGGGAGACCGAGAGGTGAGAAGGAGGTGGTGGAGCGAGTGATAGAGGGATTGACGTCTGATATACAGCCTGTCTGCAGGCTGCCCTTGTGTTGATTGATGAGAGCATCTCTCTTAATCACATAAATCTCATATGTATTAACATTATACCCTCTGATAGGCCAGATAGCAGCTTCACAACTAACCCCAGAGAGAATGGAGTGATAAGGAGAGATGGGCATAGAGGAAATATTGACTGCCCAAATTGATGGGAAGTGGATCGTTAATTATTAGATAGATTATGGGGATTCATATGTCTGTATGAGCCTGCGGTTACAGAACAGTTTGTTTGCCCTGTTGTATACTGTTGTCCCTCTCTGCTGCATCAGCCTCCCCTGTCTGCGCTGTCAACAAGATTCCTGAACAAACATACACACAGAGGGACACACACACACACACACACACACACACACACACACACACACACACACACACACACACACAAACTCTCTCTTTACTTCCCCAGGAGGCGTTTATTTATTATCTCAGACCATGCCCAAGACATCTTCCCTCTTTTCCACTGTGTCATGTACCCCTTGCTCTCTTCATCCGTCTCTCTGCTCCTCTCTCTCTGCTCCTCTCTCTGCTCCTCTCTCTGACTAGAGGTGAGAGATGAGGCTGGTGATATATACCGGCAGTTAGCAGCAAATGTCAAGTGATCAACTGAGAGGCCTGTACCTCTCTCATAGCCCATACATCTGGACATGCCAGGAACCCAACAGACACACACACACACACACACACACACACACACACACACACACACACACACACACACACACACACACACACACACACACACACACCACACACACACACACACGAGAGAGTCAAACAGGATACCATTCAGTAGTTGATGGATAGCAGTACACTATGTCCTGACTACTACCACCATATGATACAGTACACCTACTCTATATTACTGTCCTGCAGTTTTAATACTGATCACATGACTATATAAATATTATTTTATTTTCTACAGAGTGATGTATGACATCCACAGTAGTGGCTAGCTATCCTGAAGTCCCAGAATGGGGAGCCTGTTTCTGACGGTTTCAGAGGAGTGCATTAGGTTTGAATGGAGTATGGGGAGTCTGGAGCCACTCTGGGCTCTGCACTTATTAAACAGGCTAAGTGAATTATGGCCTGGCTGGCTGCTTGGACCGGACTCTCCCCTGCATACATCACCATGTCTCTCAGACTCACTTATTCTGCCGAATGGCTTTCCAGGCAACTTGGTGCAAGTTGCCATTTATTGAGATGGCTCATGTACTGGAAGCAGCTCTGCAGAATGGTCATAAATCACATTTTAAACATAACCCTAACCTTAACCACACTGCTAACCCTAATACCTAACCTTAACCTTAGCATATTTTTGTTTTCATACATTTTTATGATCTAGACAATTTTGACCTTGCAGCTGGCCTATCTAGCGTAAACCGCTCAGTTCTGCCTCTAGGGCAAGATTCATGACAATAAATGTCAACCTTCTAGATCTGCATCTCATCTCCCTGCAGAACAGACACAGGGAGTGACTAACCACTCCACAGCCAAGATCCAGCCTAGGACATTGTAGTGTAGTGTAGTGTAGTGTGTTATTACCAGACTGGAGAAGAGTGACGAGACATAGATAACTACATGTGATTCAACTAATAATTTAAAGACATGCTCCGGCACTTGGGCGACTAAGTATTTTTTAAACCTCCTGCTTTGGGCTGGATGTGTCAATGTACAGTTAATACATGCATAATATATGAGCCACGGAATCCCTAGTTTGAAAGTGACTGTTTTCTTGAAGCTGTGCCACGCCATTTTCCCTACATTACCCCCACAAGCTTTAACTTCCTGACTGATGTCTTGAGATGTTGCTTCAATATATCCACATAAATTTCCTTCCTCATGATGCCATCTATTTTGTGAAGTGCACCAGTCCCTCCTGCAGCAAAGCACCCCCACAACATGATGCTGCCACCCCTGTGCTTCACGGCTGGGATGGTGTTCTTCGGCTTGCAAGCCTCCTCCTTTTTCCTCCAAACATAACAATGGTCATTATGGCCAAACAGTTCTATTTTTGTTTCATCAGACCAGAGGACATTTCTTCAAAAAGTATGATCTTTGTCCCCATGTGCAGTTGCAAACCGTAGTCTTTCTATTTTATGGCGGTTTTGGAGAAGTGGCGTCCTCCTTGCTGAGCGGCCTTTCAGGTTATCGATATAGGACTAATTTTACTGTGGATATAGATACTGTTGTACCTGTTTCCTCCAGCATCTTCACAAGGTCCTTTGCTGTTGTTCTGGGATTGATTTGCACTTTTCGCACCAAAGTACGTTCATCTCTAGGAGACAGAACGCGTCTCCTTCCTGAGCGGTATGACGGCTGTGTGGTCCGATGGTGTTCATACTTGCATACTATTGTTTGTACAGATTAACTTGGTACCTTCAGGCGTTAGGAAATTGCTCCCAAGGATGAACCAGACTACAATTATTTTTCTGAGGTCGAGCAAAAAGGAGTTTGAAGATAGGCCTTGAAATACATCCACAGGTACACCTCCAACTGACTCAAATTATGTCAATTAGCCTATCAGAAGCTTCTAATTTTCCAAGCTGTTTAAAGGCACAGTCAACTTAGTGTATGTAAACTTCTGACCCACTGGAATTGTGATATAGTGAATTATAAGTGAAAGAATCTGTCTGTAAACAATTGTTGGAAGAATTATTTGTGTCATGCACAAAGTAGATGTCCTAACCGACATAACTATAGTTTGTTAACATGAAATCTGTGGAGTGGTTGAAAAATGTGTTTTAATGACTTCAACCTAAGTGTATGTAAACTTCCGACTTCGACTGTAGATACTTTATTTATCCCTGAGGGGAAATGTCTTTATCAAGCAGCTACGAAAAACACAGGGCAGGTGCAAAATGCCAGAATGAAATACACCAAATACAGATACACGATACATGATACATAGTGCGGCAGTATGAAAAAGTATAAATTAGTGGAGTGCAAAAAGCTATAAAAAGGCATTGTATAGTATGAGTGAATGGCTGAATATGTACACTATACATTGTCACAGAGTGTTAGGTGAAAAAATTATACAATTATTGCAAATTGATATGAATAAAACACATTTTTTGGCATGGTTAACTATACTATACAGGTCGATGACGGAGAAAGATACTTAAATAGCTAAATGTGCGTATGATATAAGTGAGGGTAATAATAGTTAACTTAATATGCAGTCTGGTTAAATTTACAGGTAAGTGAATATTTGCATGGTTAAATGAACTGTACAGGTAAATCAGGAAGAGATACTTAAATAGCTAAATGTGCGTGTGATTTAATTTAGTGTAATAATAAAAATTACCTTAAAATACAGTCCTTAGTACAGGGTTTAATTACAGGGCCAATATCGAACCTGTTAAAAAATTGGTTCAGCTCATTGTCTCTGTCCTGGGTTCCCTCCGTCTGCCCACTGTTTGACTTTTTGAAGCCAGTGATATTTCTCATGCCATTCCACACCTCTCTCACCTGGCTCTGCCTCAGCTTGTCCTCCATCTTCTCCTTATACACTCTCTTCCCCTCAGTAATCCACAACTTCAGCTCCCTCTGGACGCATTTCAATTTGTCCCAGTCCCCCTCCTTGAAGGCCATCTTCTTCTCATTCAGCTGGGCCTTCAGAAAACAGCGTACCTTCCTGGTGGGTATGGTGTTGTCTACACAGAAATGTATATAGTCCTTTATGCAGTCTGTAAGTCCATCAATGTCCTCCCCATGAGCCTCACAGAGCACATCCCAGTCTGTTGTTTCAAAGCAGTCCTGTAGGGCCTCATTCGACTACGGGGACCATCTCCTAATGGTCCTAGTGGTCGCTGGCTGCTGTTGGACCATAGGCCTGTAGAGTGGGGTGAGGTGGACAAGGTTGTGATCCGATCTACCGAGGGGAGGGAGTGCAGTGGAGTTGTGTGCATCCTTCACATTAGCATATAACAAGTCCAGAGTTGTATTATTCCTAGTTGGGCACTTCAGGAAATGTTTGAACGTGGGCAGAGTTGAAGAGAGAGATGCATGGTTAAAATCCCCAGAAATGGCAAAGAAAGCACTGGGATGCGCTGTCTGTAACCTCGCGATAACAGAGTGGATGACGTCACACTCTGTGTTTGCGTCTGTGGAGGGCGGGATGTAAACAATAACAGCAATGGCCTCCGTGAATTCCCTCGGCAAATAATAGGGTCTCAGGCTAACGGCTAACAGCTCAATGTCCGGACTACAAAACTGTTCCTTAACAGTAAATATCGCTCTAATTACACCATATGTTGTTAACTAATAAAGCCAGCCCCCCTCCCTTACTCTTACCGGAAGAAGCGCTATCCCTGTCCACTCTAATGGTCTGGAAACTGCCGATAGTGACGTTCCCTATGGGGATGTTATCATTCAACCATGTCTCGGTCAGACATACTAGACTAGCTTCTCTGTATTCCCTCTGTCCACGGACTAGACCCTCGAGTTCATCTATCTTGTTATGTAGCGATCTCACGTTGCCCATAATGATAGCTGGGATAGCCGGCTTGTACTTCCTAAGTTTTGCTTTACACTTCAATCCCGCCCTGCATCCACGCCGTCGCCTTTTCAACACGTCCGGAATAACAAACTTTTCCAAGAGCTGGGCTCGGTTGTAAATAATTAATCGTGTGTACGTTCGGCGCTGCTAAACGTAAGAAAAAGTGCCTCAGTGATAAAAAGGACCGCTATTTGCAAAAAGAACTCACGAAAAACATACTAAAACAACAATTAACGCACAAACAATGGGAGCTGCTTAACAGGCGACCACACAAGGCGGTGCCAACAATGACCTGACAAAATTTCACTTGAAACATCGTTTTTGTACGTAACAGGCGGTTGGATGTTTGGATGTTAGCTTTAGTGTAGCTTAACTTCTTCCAGTGTGAAGTAATTGGTAGCTTGGTAAACTATATTTTCAGAGTAGCTTCCCCAATACTGGACATAACATTGTTATAACAGCACAGAACAGGGCCGGCATAGACTTTACTGCACTGCTTGGACGCCAATCTCTCTCCTTCCAACATCATCTAATTTTCCCCTCTTTCTCTCACATATATATATATATATATACACGCACACACACATACACTATTCTCACACATACTGGCACACACAAGCTCCCTTGCCATTTTCGTTTTCCATCTGTTTTTTTCTCCCTCTCTTCACCCTGCTATGCCGCCTCCCATTTCCACAGCACAGCCAGCCAGGAGACGAGAGACAGAGAGAGGGAAGGAGAGATCGATGGAAAGGGAGGCCATTTTCTGTGCTTTAGCTACAGTGATCTACAAAAGTATTGGGACAGTGACACATTGTTCGTTGTTTTGGCTCTGTACTCCAGCACTTTGGATTTGAATGATATTTTCATCCATATCGGGTGAACCGTTCAGAAATTACAGGACTTTTTGTACATAGTTTTAATACACATTTTATATGTGTATTAAAATAGTCAAAAGATTAGTATTTGGTTCCATATTCCTAGCACACAATGCGTCTGTACCTCATCATTATTTACGATTCATTCAGGATTACCCATAATCATGTGCTAGAAACATATTATATTCTTATTTACAATAAAAGTGACTCCAAAATGGCACAGTACATTATTCACTATTAATTTCTATTGGGCACAAAATTATCTGAAACATAACCAAAACAAACATCAAATGCATCCAACAATTTTTCTTGTCACAAGCTTGATGTAATCATTGCGTGCTATGAATATGGGACCAAATACTTTTTACTACTTTAATACACAAGCACTGAGTGTACACCTTCCTAGTATTGAGTTGCACCCTCCTTTCTCACTCAGAACAGACTCAATTCGTCGGGGCATGGACTCTACAAGGTGTCGAAAGCATTCCACAGGGATGCTGGCCCATGTTGACTCCAATGCTCCCCACAGTTGTGTCAAGTTGGCTGTATGTCCTTTGGGTGGTGGACCATTCTTGATAAACACGAAAAACGGTTCAGCTTGAAAAACTCAGCAGCGTTGCAGTTCTTGACACAAACTGGTATGCCTGGGACCTACTATCATACCACGTTCAAAGGCACTTTAATATTTTGTGTATTAAATATTAAATATAATATCATTTGAATTAAATTAGTAATTTCAAATTACATTGAACCAACGTGAAATGGAAGTATAGACGTTGAATTGATGTTGCTTTCTTCCCCCCTCTCTCTCAAAAGCACACTTTCTCCCTCTACAATATCTCTCCCTTTCTTCCTCTCTTGCTCTGTCTCTCCACTCAAAAAGACTAATGGCTGCCTATCGCTATACATCCTCCCTTAGTCCTGTCTTTCTCCTATCTTCTATTTCCTCCTTGTGTTACACAGGTCCATTATATTGTTGTCGTTACATGTCTATAGGCAAGTCTCTCACCCTGTGAGTGTGATCGGGGCACAGTAGCTTACAGTATGTATACAGTATAGGCCAACATTTATACTCCTCGTACAATGTGTGTGTCTTAGGCTGTGTTTCCACAGGCAGCCCAATTCTGATTGACCAATCAGATCAGCTCTAATGTGAATAGATCTGATGTTTTTCCACCAATTAGTGGAAAAAATATCAGAATTGGGCTGCCTGTGCAGACGCAGCCATAGGTCTGTGTTAGCACAGTGTTAGTCTAGTGTTAGCCATGTAATTGCCTGTTAGCCGCCTTTAAACCCTGTAGCTTCTTATAAACAGTGTTTGCTAACAGTCCTGTGTTTTCCTGTGTGTGAGGAGCTGAGGCCCAGGCTAAGGAGTTGGCCCCATGCTGGCCAGTGTGTGTGTGTGTGTGTGTGAAATCCTTGGGCGGGATTTATTTATATATTATAATAATTTGGTGTAAACTTAAACGACTAAAACCAGATATAAAGTATGTAGAAAAGATAATGGACCTAAATATTTTTTTTATAATATAATCTTTGAGAACTAACCATCTCCGAAATAAAAGCTAGACAGTCAGGGAGAATTTAAAATGACAAAAACAATGAATTAAGCAGTATAGATTTTATTATGTTTCAGCAACTGAAAAAAATTATCTCAGAATGTGTAGAATTGCATTAAGCTGCTTTAAAAATACAAACATTTATCTAAAATGGAGGCCTCAAAAAATGTATCTAAAATTAATCAGCGTAGACGGGCCAACTACGCCCTCTTCCACGCCCTCTGCCACACCCCCTGCCACGCCCACCACCTTAGCCTTTTGATCCAGAAAAAAAAATGAATTTGTGTATATGTGTGTGTGTGGGGGGGGGGGGGGGGGGGGGAGTGTGCCTACATTTGTGTTATGGGGGGGTGCCTACATTTGTGTGTTCTTGCGACTGAGTGTGTGACAAAGTGACTGTGTGTGTGTCAGCGAGAGTGTGTGACAGAATGACAGTTTGTCCATGTTTATGTTGATTCCTCCCCCACCTTTTGAAGTCTCCCCAGTGTTTCAGGAAGAATCAGGAAATAGGCAATAAACCCCCACAAAGCGCCTGCCACACGCTGATGGCAGTGGCCCTAAAGAGCAGGGAGAGAGGGGCTTTGTCCTGCCAACGAGGGGGGCAGGATGGGAGGTCTAGAGGGCACGTCTGCCCCTAACCTAAATCAGCCACATCACAATACAGGAGAGCACAGTATATCACAGCATATAACCCTGGCCCTGACCCATACACATTCAGAGAGTAATGGCGCGTGGCTGGTTCCTCTACGTGTCTCCCTTTGCCCCACTCTAGGCCTAGTCTAGAGTCTTTGGTTAAAGTTTGGCAATGGGTGATGGCTTTGGGTGGGCCAGGCATACTGGTGAAGTTTTAGTATTCTCCGAATATCATTGGCTCTTGACCGATACCAGCCTGGTTCCATCATTACCCACGTCTGGACTCTGATCTGAAAAGCTCTTATCAATCTGTTATTCCAGCTATGTTATGACTCATCTTCAGCTTCCCACTACATTCTGTACTCAGAACCAGAGGATATCAGATGTGGCAGGGTTTTGTTAGATAACACTAAGATTATGATAGGAGCTTGTTTGTCCTATATATCTGAGGACCACAGGGTCATTTGTCGTCTCTTCACGGACATTAGTGTCTCCAGTCCCCTGCCCTGCAGTGGTTGGCACCCACATAACATACCAGGACCCAGGGCTGAGCCAGTCACGTGATGTTTTTACCCAGGTCACGGTCCAGTGCCACTGAGTGGTGCGTAACCCCCCATAAGGAAGGACAATCGCTCCCCTACCACTCCCCTACTGCCCTCCTCATCCCCCTCTCCTGCAAGCATTTATCTCTCTGCATGGTTTTGGCAGCGATGTGCTTTTCCCAGCGTTTAGCCAGGAGAGACAGAGAGGAGGGGAGAGGGGGAGAAAAGGAGGCCTTTTCAGGCGGGGAATAACAGACGCTTTATTAAAAGAGGCAGGGCCCTTTGAGAGCCTGGCCCCCCTGGCCCTCCTCCCGCCCTGTGCGTCTGGCCCATTGTCACAGGGCGGTGGCAGCGTAAATGCCAACCCACCCGCTGGGCGCTAAGTCACTCTACAGACTGGAACAGACCTGCTCACACAGCACAGGCATTCTCCACCTGGGTCGATAATTTTTTTTATTGTCTGGCTGTCACAAAAAATACAGGAGAAACAGAGAGATGTGGGGAGACATGTATGGAAGGAGTGACAGCGGAAAAGAAGGGATCAACCTGGGGGTGAAAGAGAGAGAACTGGGGGGCATCAAAAGGTGAAGAGAGAGAAGGGGGGAGCTGGTGGAGAGTAGAGGGAGACAGTAAAGGGAAAGTGTCATTGAGGAGAGAGGATGAAGAAAGAGAGACAGGGAGAGGTAGCGGGAGAGGCGACACAGCGTGAGACTGAGGGGAACGTATTTGTTTATGAGTGTGTGTGTGTTTGTGTGTGAAATGTGTGCCTTTAGATACAGGCAGCATTCCTCTAGAGATAAACCCCCTGGCCCCCCTCACCCCCAGCCTCCCCTCCTCTCCCCTCCCCCTGGCCCCCCTCAACCCCAGCCTCCCCACCTCTCCCCTCCCCCTGGACGGGCCCTGTGCACTCAAGTGTGTGTGTCACACTCTCAGGGGGCAAGGGAACGATAGTAGAGTGTGTGTGTAAGAGAGAGAGAGAAAGAAAGACAAGCGGAGAGAGGGAGTGGAGGGCCAACAGGCATGCCGGCCAAGATCGTCACCTGTGGAGTGAGTAGAAACTAGACTGTATTCCATAACCAATATATGTCCCCTTAATTCCTTTATCACTCAAATCTCTTCACTCTCTCTTTCACTCTATCCTCTCTCTGTTCATGCTACTGACTCTCTGCCAGTCTGTCTGTTGGTTTATCTGTAGGCACAGTTTTCCTTTCTACAGTTTAACCATGTTGTGATCTCTAACTAACCCACCTGTCAATGCTCCCCATCTGTCCACCTGTACCATAATGCAAACTTTGATCAGGCTATTCTTCCATTGCCTCTATTTTTCTATTTTCAATCCATTAACTGATGCTAATCTAACACTACATTGTAACACATTCATCTTCAGTTACAGTACTTACGAGTTCATCTTTACTTTCCTATGTCGTCATGCAGATTAGATTTCGCAGCTTGTTCAGTGCCATTCACCATGCTGCTCTCTGTTTCTGTCTCTCCACATGAACTACTTGGAGGCCTATCCCTCGCTTCCCTCTCTCTTTTTGGTCTTCCCTTCGTTAATGAATCTGTCCATGAGAGAAAGGGAGTGAGAAAAGGAGTGAAGGATAGAAGAAATGGAGATGATGATTAAAAAAGTGGGCTGTTTGAGAGACACACTGTGAAAAAACAGTTCTCTGTTTCATATTGAAGTCTCCTGATGACATCTGTCTCATATTAAACAGATTCGTCTTTCAGTTCAGTTTTCAGTTGAATAGAATAGAACAGAACGTTGAGTGAATTATTTAACTTGAACTATCTCGAAACAGAAGTTCTATATGTTCATGTTCTGTCCGTTACGTTCATTGGACTTGGTGTCCCATAGCAACTACAGATCTCGGTAGGGGAGAGAGTCTAGCTGGTTGTTTGGGAGTATATTAGGGAGTAGCGGTGCATGTGTGTCTGTGAGATTAGGAGTGTGTGAGCGAGAAGTGCGTATGTGTGAGGGGTGTTTGTTCTGTTCTGTAATACTCTTTGTGTTATGACATATTTTAGTCTGTAATGTGATGTCTTGTTGTGGGCTGTCTGTTGTGTAAGTAAATTGATGATCAGTACACTTGTCTCATTAGCTACAGCACAGTATTCGATCTTGGCTTCAGTGAAGCTCCTACACTATGCTAATGTAGGGAGTATGTAAATTCAAAGACACACAGCAGAGATCTAAGGTATTCTTCCTGTATACTGTATAGCCAGTGAGATTGCTGTGTAGAAAGGGATTTCAGCTACAGCAGATATCATCTGCTTAAGGATGCTGTGAAGGGCCAGATGATGTAACCTTAAGAAATGTGAATGCGCCAAAGTATGTGCATTGTCGATAGTTGTGAGAATGGGCTAAACATTTTCTACTGTTGTTGCAATTACTGTATCTGATGAAGTTGCCTTTCTCAAAGTACCTATCTATCTATCTATCTATCTATTTACTCCCTTGCTCTCTGTCTTGTCCTCTGTCTGTCTCTCTTTTTCTCACACACACACACACACACACACACACACACACACACACACACACACACACACACACACACACACACACACACACACACACACACACACACACACACACACACACACACACACTTTCAAAAGAGATTAACGCTGCAGCAGTTTTTAATTGTCAGTATAGAGATGCATTCAGTGATAGTCGGATCAAAGCTGTAGATCCACTGACTGTGCTTCTGTTTGATTTCACAGATGACAGCTCAGACTCCCACTGAATTCTCTACACACCTCACTCACTCACTCTCTTGGTTCTGATCTCACTCTGTAGTGTAACCCCACAGTGACTACTTAGCTAGCTGTTAACCTAATTACAGAACAAGTGTATTGCAACCATGGACTTATTAGCAGTCTCTAGTTGATTCCATATAACTGCATCCTTGTTACCAATAGTAATGATAGTGCAACTACACAGTAGTACACATGATGAATGCTTATTGCCAATCTTTCTTCCAGTCTCGCTCACTCTATATACAGTCCCCTCTCTACTTATATGGTTCCCCCTCCCTCCCATCTTTCCACAAAATATTTCAATAACCATGACAATCTCATCCAATACTGAAGGGCCCAGGTGGGTTGGGAAATACAGGCAGAGAGGAACACAGAAAGATATAGGAAGTGTGAGAAAGTAAACAGTTATTATATGCATGTGATTAGAGGGTATAGCTGAAGCAGACAGACAGACAGACAGACAGACAGACAGACAGACAGACAGACAGACAGACAGACAGACAGACAGACAGACAGACACACACACACACACACACACACACACACACACACATGCATACTGTGTTGAGTGAGTGATTGTAATTGCTCAGCCAGGCTGGTTCCTGTAAGTGTGTCCAGAGCATAGAGTCCCTGGGGGTCTCTGTCTGACTGGCTCCTCACCACAACACCACCACCCTGACCGGAAACAGCACATTCACTCTGCAGCTAGCGAGGGAGGGAGGGAGGGAGGGAGAAAGGTGAGAGAGAAAAAGAAAATCAATGTCCAGAACAAATACAAGTCAGCAAAAGACGGAAATGGAATAGCTGTTTAAGATGTCTCTGCAGGAATATATCCACCATATGTATGTTGTAATATATCCACTGTATGTATGTTGGAAAATATCCACCGTTTGTATGTTGTAATATATACATTGTATGTATGTTGTAATATATCCACTGTATGTATGTTGTAATATATCCACTGTATGTACGTTGTAATATATACACTGTATGTATGTTGTAATATATCCACTGTATGTATGTTGTAATATATCCACTGTATGTATGCTTTAATATATCCACCATATGTATGTTGTAATATATCCACCGTATGTATGTTGTAATATATCCACCGTATGTATGTTGTAATATATCCACTGTATGTATGTTGTAATATATCCACCATATGTATGTTGTAATATATCCACTGTATGTATGTTGTAATATATCCACCGTATGTATGTTGTAATATATCCACCGTATGTATGTTGTAATATTTATTTTTTTATTTTACCTTTATTTTACTAGGCAAGTCAGTTAAGAACAAATTCTTATTTTCAATGACAGCCTAGGAACAGTGGGTTAACTGCCTTGTTCAGGGGCAGAACGACAGATTTTTACCTTGTCAGCTCGGGGATTCGATCCAGCAACCTTTCGGTTACGGGCTGAAACACTCTAACCACTGGGCTACCTGCCGCCCCATATACAGTGGGGAGAACAAGTATTTGATACACTGCCAATTTTGGAAACAGAAATTGCAAACAGAAACCTTTGTTTGCAATTACAGAGATCATACGTTTCCTGTAGTTCTTGACCAGGTTTGCACACACTGCAGCAGGGATTTTGGCCCACTCCTCCATACAGTTCCTTCAGGTTTCGGGGCTGTCGCTGGGCAATACGGACTTTCAGCTCCCTCCAAAGATTTTCTATTGGGTTCAGGTCTGGAGACTGGCTAGGCCACTCCAGGACCTTGAGATGCTTCTTACGGAGCCACTCCATAGTTGCCCTGGCTGTGTGTTTCGGGTCATTGTCATGCTGGAAGACCCAGCCACGACCCATCTTCAATGCTCTTACTGAGGGAAGGAGGTTGTTGGCCAAGATCTTGCGATACATGGCCCCATCCATCCTCCCCTCAATACGGTGCAGTCGTCCTGTCCCCTTTGCAGAAAAGCATCCCCAAAGAATGATGTTTCCACCTCCATGCTTCACAGTTGGGATGGTGTTCTTGGGGTTGTACTCATCCTTCTTCTTCCTCCAAACACGGCGAGTGGAGTTTAGACCAAAAAGCACTATTTTTGTCTCATCAGACCACATGACCTTCTCCCATTCCTCCTCTGGATCATCCAGATGGTCATTGGCAAACTTCAGACAGGCCTGGACATGCACTGGCTTGAGCAGGGGGACCTTGTGTGCGCTGCAGGATTTTAATCCATGACGGCGTAGTGTGTTACTAATGGTTTTCTTTGAGACTGTGGTCCCAGCTCTCTTCAGGTCATTGACCAGGTCCTGCCGTGTAGTTCTGGGCTGATCCCTCACCTTCCTCATGATCATTGATGCCCCACGAGGTGAGATCTTGCATGGTGCACCAGACCGAGGGAGGTTGACCGTCATCTTGAACCTCTTCCATTTTCTAATAATTGCGCCAACAGTTGTTGCCTTCTCACCAAGCTGCTTGCCTATTGTCCTGTAGCCCATCCCAGCCTTGTGCAGGTTTACAATTTTATCCCTGATGTCCTTACACAGCTCTCTGGCCTTGGCCATTGTGGAGAGGTTGGAGTCTGTTTGAGTGAGTGTGCAGACAGGTGTCTTTTATACAGGTAACGAGTTCAAACAAGTGCAGTTAATACAGGTAATGAGTGGAGAACAGGAGGGCTTCTTAAAGAAAAACTAACAGGTCTGTGAGAGCCGGAATTCTTACTGATTGGTAGGTGATCAAATACTTATGTCATGCAATAAAATGCAAATTAATTATTAAAAAATCATACAATGTGATTTTCTGGATTTTTGTTTTAGATTCCGTCTCTCACAGTTGAAGTGTACCTATGATAAAAATTACAGACCTCTACATGCTTTGTAAGTAGGAAAACCTGCAAAATTGTCAGTGTATTAAATACTTGTTCTCCCCACTGTATATATCCACTGTATGTATGTCGTGGCCCTAGATAGCATGCTGTAGCTGTACTATTATGTGCAGGATACTCTCTAGTTATATTCTACATGTTAAACACCTTACTGGCACCTTTCTGCTCGGTGCACAAATAGCCGGGGTGGCATCTCAAATACTGATGATTTGTGCCTGGTGTTGTGCCTGCAAATTTGTGATGTGCCGTGTGTTTGTGTGTGTGGGGTGTGTGTGTTCTAAACACGCTTCCTCACATTAATTCTCTCGAATGCATCTACCAAAGTGTTGACGGGGAGCTGTGTAGTTCAGGCTATCCATAGTGCAGACTCATATCTGGTTTCTTCATTAGTTTCATGGCAGGTTAGTGGTTAGCTGCCTGGGTCAGCCTCACACACAGATCCATAGCCCCAGTCACTATTCCAGGCAGCTCTATGTCTCCATGCACTGTTCCTCCTTCCTATCCCAGCTGCAGCCTCACACTGTCCTGTCATCCAGGGCTTAAAGTGGAACCGTCCTTTTTAAAGCATGTCATCAAACACACACAGAAAAGTTTGTGCTGTGGTGTCACACCTACTTAGATACTGAGAGACAGTAATCCCTCACTGTTGACACTACGCCTGGGACTCATAATGCACACACACACACACACACACACACTCACACTCACACAGACTCTCACACTGTAGTACACCAGCTCGGCGGTGATGTCATCCTGTCTGCCGCAGCACCAGCACACTGAGCGAGAGAGCCAGGGAGGGAGAGAAGGAGAGAGAGCAATGAAAAGAGAGGGGGGAAATATTGAGGGAGAGGAGGAGAGGATTGTATGAGACAGGGGTGAACAAAGGACGAGGAAGGAAAGCTGGGTAGAATTTGTGAAGAATGTGAGGATTAGAGAGAGAGAGAGACAGAGGTACAGTGTGTGTGTCAGTGTACAGAGCCTGAGGACAATGGGATACCCATAGCATTACAGTGTAGTGTGATGCTAACGATGACACGCTGCAGGTTATTGTCTCTCCTTCCATACAGTAAACATTTTACTAATAGAACAGTAATTTATGATGTAGCTCCACAAACCCCAGCCAGCCCCACATCACTGTCCTCTCTAGGGCTTATAGGAGCTAGGCCAATTATGTAAATAAACCCTGGATTGCTGATGCTATGTACTGGCCATTAAAAGGATTTCAAGCCACCGGTCGGCCATATTGGCACTCCCCAGTAGAAGCAGTCCTCCATAGGAATTAATGGAAATCATCAGTATTTTTAAATAAATGTTTTTAGGACAAAATTATATTTATTCAAGAATTTTTTTGTTGTAGTGGTGACAGTACAATTAGCCATCTCTAAAAATGATACTACATTTATTTGTGTATTTTTTTTATGGTTTATTTTTTGGTTTAGCTAACATAATACAATGTTAAAGTATGCATTAAGGTGTCTGTAATAGAATGCATGTGACAAAAACTAATGTAGACATGAATAAATATAGCTTCCAAACACAGGAGGTTGGTGGCACCTTAATTAGGGAGGACGGGCTTGTGGTAATGGCTGGAGCGGCATAAGTAGAATGGTATCAAATACAATCCACCTATTCCGCAACCTCCTGTACTTCTAAAATATGTTTTTACAATGATGAGGGAGTGCCAAGATGGAGGTGCGTTGGCTTTAACACAGCGCCCTATCAGTCATCTAGTGTATATATAAATCTTTGAGCTAGACCCACATCCATCTCCAACAGAATGGGTTAGTTAAGATTAGTATGAGGATGTACAAGGCAATAGAGGATTGTGTGCATGTGCGTTTGTTCGTCCATGTCTGTGTGTGTGGATTTGTGTCAGACAGGCTAGTAAGCGAGTGAAAGTTTGTTTACACTGAGAGTGGTGTTACTCTGGAAGCATGGTAGGCAGGGTTTGGGTGTAGCCTACAGAGTGCCTCTTCAACCCTTATCTGACTGCACCAGACACTTACCTCTCCCTAACACACACCACCACAGTCCATACATCACACTCATGTACAGTGGAGAGGCCAGACACACACCAACATAAACACACTCTACTGAACACAACAAATGTGCATAACTTATGTAATTTACATTCAACCAAATTATTTACCTTGACATGGAGGGCTACTGTTGGTGTAGTGATAGGTCATGTCAGACTTCTGAAATGACTGAAATGACCCTCTGACATATGAACTTTGCCTGACCTAGGCGTAGTGGGCAGATATCCACCTTGTAGGAGTACATTCGAGAAGGGAATATATGTGTGTGTGTGTGTGTGTGTGTGTGTGTGTGTGTGTGTGTGTGTGTGTGTGTGTGTGTGTGTGTGTGTGTGTGTGTGTGTGTGTGTGTGTGTGTGTGTGTGTGTGTGTGTGTGTGTGTGTGTGTGTGTGTGTGTGTGTGTGTGTGTGTGTGTGTGTGTGTGTGTGGTGTCATTAGCTGTGTTTGCTCAAGCTGTAGTGAAAAGAAAAGTCACCATGGCAGTGCACACACAAACTCTTACCATCAAACAAATTACATTCTGACCAGCTATGCACAGTGTTTGGTGGAATGACTAGCACCCTGTGCATCGTGTGTGGGACTCAGTAGGTTTCTATACATCTGCGCACACACACTCACCAACATACACATACACACACACACACTATATGAGTATCTATTTCTGTGAGGAGGGTACCCTGCTACAGTAATCTTAACCCTGGTAACAGGTGGGTTTACGACAGGAAGAGTGATTGAGGTGTATTAGGAGGGTTAGTTTGTTGTCCTGAAGAAGGCTGGGCAATCGCCTTTCTCACAGTAGGAGAGACAGAGTAGGCTATGAGAGAAAAGGAGAGAGAGGAAAGAGGCCATGGCTGAGCAGGACAACTCTGTCACTGTGAGGAACTGACTAGGGAACTGAAAGGGAGGCACACAACATTGGCTGCTCATAGAACCATACAGTGTTGATGTTTATCTTCCATAGATAACTAGCTTGCTAAAAGACGATTTATGCGGTCCGGAGGCTCCGTAAGGACGGTGTGATGTATTTGCGGAGCCTCCGGAAACTTGCGGATGCCAAATCAAGCTCCGTACCACATCTCTGTGCGCCTTCCAAATTTTGTAAATGCGGAGGGCTCTGTATAGCTCCATATAGCTGCGCATTTACATGATTGCTTGACGGTAGGCGGGGAAGGTACTTCCTACATAAACACAAACTCACTTCCTTGACAAATTCCTTCACAACAGCTCTGTTCTGCTCAAGAAGTATGAGTGCCCTGACTTCTGCAGAGGCCGTGTCGCAGTAAATGCTCTGTGGCCAATACAGACACTGGATTGACCATAAATCGGTTTTAAGTGCTAACGAGTCCTAAGTGCTGTTTGGTGTTCACTCCAAGATGACTGTCTCAGCCTTCACTTTCCACATGGGACATTTGTTGATTGTCTTTAGTGTGTATAAAAGAACAGTGTATGTGTAAGTCTTTATATACGTTTTGAATATGTATATGTACATGTCTGTGTGCGTAGTCCAAGGTCTTGAACATGAGAAAGTAAAGGTTTCATATAGAGTTTCCAGAGTGACAGAGTGAGGGTGTTGACAGTCAGATGGAGATGGTTAAGTAAAGGTCTCATATAGAGTTTCCAGAGTGACAGAGTGAGGGTGTTGACAGTCAGATGGAGATGGTTAAGTAAAGGTTTCATATAGAGTTTCCAGAGTGACAGAGTGAGGGTGTTGACAGTCAGATGGAGATGGTTAAGGAAAGGTCTCATATAGAGTTTCCAGAGTGAGGGTGTTGACAGTCAGATGGAGATGGTTAAGGAGGAAGAAGCACAGAGGAGGAAAAGGGATGGAACGGAAGGATGATCAAGTGGAGGGAATACATTTTAGGAACAGGTAGGCCTATAAGTGAGAGTCACTCAGTTCTCTTAAAATAATGTTCAAAAAGATGTGCTGCTGTATACAGCTCTCTTTCTATGTCCTCTTCTCTTTCTCAGTCCTCCCCTCTCTTTCTATGTCCTCTTCTCTTTCTCAGTCCTCCCCTCTCTTTCCCTCCCTCTCACTCACCTTTTTAGGTAGTCTTTCCTTTGCACAGAGCTGCACCACTTGAACTAGTGCTCCGTTGAGGGCTGATGGTTTGTATCATTAGTTGCCATGCCCACGGCTTGAGCATGTGGGCCCTCATTCTCTCTGTTACCACTTTCTCAAAGGAGGGTCAGTTCCAGTCAGTACTGAATGGGGGCCAACGTCACTGTGGCAGTGTGTGTTGTGTAACTTGTGTCGAACACATTTTTTAGTCACTGTGTGTGTGGTTGCACTTGGGTGGGTATGTCTTTTAATTTCTAAGTCTAACCTATGTGTGCAGTATGCTTGTTTTGTGTGTGTTTGTAATTCTGCAGGTGGCTGGGACTTGGGATATCACAAAAAGTGTAATGACGGTTTCTCAGGATCTTATTCACGTTGATGAATCCCTGTTCATGCTTTGGTCAGAAACCACAGAGAAAAATAGGGATGAGCGAATGAGAATGAGAGATGGACAGCTAGACTGACGGAGTGATACCACATGTAACGACCTGGACATTGAGAAATTAGTCCTGAGGAGTGTGGGAATAATTGATAGAGGTAGATACTGTAGATAGATAGAATGAGAGAGACTAATGGTGGGGGAATGAGGGTTTGCCGCAGTAGACTCTCTCTCCCTCATCCCACTCCCCCCCCTTCTCTCGCTCTCTCTCTCTCTCTCCCTCCCTCTCTCCCCATCTCCCTTTTTCCCTCTCTCTCTCCCTCCCTCTCTCCTCATCTCCATCTTTCTCTCTCTCTCTCCTTCCCTCTCTCCTCATCTCCCTCTCTCTATCTCTTATTTCTCCCCGTTTCTCTCTCCCCATCTCCATCTCCATCTCCCTCACTCTCACTCTCACTCTCACTCTCACTCTCTCTCTCTCTCTCTCTCTCTCTCTCTCTCTCTCTCACTCTCTCTCTCTCTCTCTCTCTCACTCTCTCTCTCTCTCTCTCTCTCTCTCTCTCTCTCTCTCTCTCTCTCTCTCTCTCTCTCTTCCTCCCTCTCTGCCACTCCCTCTTTCTCTCTTCCCGTTTCTCCATGTCTGTCTCTCTCATCCTCCTTCTCTTCTCCCAATTGCACCCTATTCCCAACTTTTGACCAGAGCCCTATGTAGGGAATACTGTAGGGTGCCATTTGGGGTGCAGTTGGTTCAGGGAGTCAGAGGGGACGGGGATGGAGCCTGTCTGTCTGCCTTTATATGGATGCCAATCACCTGCACCTCCTACTTTAGGGTCCCTGCTTCTGATTGGCCAATGGGAGGGGGCTGGCCCATATGTCCTATCCTGTTCAATAACAGTGAGGAGGGAGATTAGGGAAACACCAATGGAAAGCATTTATACTGTCTTGTACTTGTCCGTGTGTCTTTTGACTTGGTGGTTTTTATGTTAATGAAAGTTTCTGCCAATAATATAAATGCCTCTCCGTCTCCCTCCGTCTTCCCTTACACCTATCTCTCCGTCTCCCTCCGTCTTCCCTTACACCTATCTCTCCATCTACCTCCGTCTTCCCTTACACCTATCTCTCCTTCTACCTCCGTCTTCCCTTACACCTATCTCTCCTTCTACCTCCGTCTTCCCTTACACCTATCTCTCCTTCTACCTCCGTCTTCCCTTACACCTATCTCTCCATATACCTCCGTCTTCCCTTACACCTATCTCTCCTTCTACCTCCGTCTTCCCTTACACCTATCTCTCCTTCTACCTCCGTCTTCCCTTACACCTATCTCTCCATCTACCTCCGTCTTCCCTTACACCTATCTCTCCTTCTACCTCCGTCTTCCCTTACACCTATCTCTCCTTCTACCTCCGTCTTCCCTTACACCTATCTCTCCATATACCTCCGTCTTCCCTTACACCTATCTCTCCTTCTACCTCCGTCTTCCCTTACACCTATCTCTCCTTCTACCTCCGTCTTCCCTTACACCTATCTCTCCTTCTACCTCCGTCTTCCCTTACACCTATCTCTCCTTCTACCTCCGTCTTCCCTTACACCTATCTCTCCATCTACCTCCGTCTTCCCTTACACCTATCTCTCCATCTACCTCCGTCTTCCCTTTCACCTATCTCTCCTTCTACCTCCGTCTTCCCTTACACCTATCTCTCCATATACCTCCGTCTTCCCTTACACCTATCTCTCCTTCTACCTCCGTCTTCCCTTACACCTATCTCTCCTTCTACCTCCGTCTTCCCTTACACCTATCTCTCCTTCTACCTCCGTCTTCCCTTACACCTATCTCTCCATATACCTCCGTCTTCCCTTACACCTATCTCTCCTTCTACCTCCGTCTTCCCTTACACCTATCTCTCCTTCTACCTCCGTCTTCCCTTACACCTATCTCTCCTTCTACCTCCGTCTTCCCTTACACCTATCTCTCCTTCTACCTCCGTCTTCCCTTACACCTATCTCTCCATATACCTCCGTCTTCCCTTACACCTATCTCTCCTTCTACCTCCGTCTTCCCTTACACCTATCTCTCCTTCTACCTCCGTCTTCCCTTACACCTATCTCTCCTTCTACCTCCGTCTTCCCTTACACCTATCTCTCCATCTCCCTCCGTCTTCCCTTACACATATCTCTCCATCTACCTCCGTCTTCCCTTACACCTATCTCTCCATATACCTCCGTCTTCCCTTACACCTATCTCTCCATCTACCTCCGTCTTCCCTTACACCTATCTCTCCTTCTACCTCCGTCTTCCCTTACACCTATCTCTCCATCTCCCTCCGTCTTCCCTTACACATATCTCTCCATCTACCTCCGTCTTCCCTTACACCTATCTCTCCATCTACCTCCGTCTTCCCTTACACCTATCTCTCCTTCTACTTCCGTCTTCCCTTACACCTATCTCTCCATCTACCTCCGTCTTCCCTTTCACCTATCTCTCCTTCTCCCACTCTCTTCATCCCCCACTACCCCTCCCTTACACCCATCTCTCCTTCTCCCACTCTCTTCACCCCCCACTACCCCTCCCTTTCTCTCCCTCAGGCTGATGCTGTCACTAGTTTTCTGCGGGCGGCTCGTTCTGGTAACATGGACAAGGCCATCGACCACATAAAGAACGGCATAGACATCAACACAGCCAATCAGGTGAGAGAGCTGCAAGGCCTGGTAGCCAAATCATAATGCTTGTGGAGAGTGCATCAATACATGTCCCCAAACTCAATTCAATCAGTTAACGGAACACTCTTTCATTTAAATTGTCTGTGGAACTAGTAATTCACAGTGTTGCGTCATCATACTGCAGCACTAGAATAATGCATGAATAAAAGTACTAATACAAGTTAACTACCGTATAGGCACATAATAAAGACCATGTCGAAACGACAGCGCACATACGCAAACACACACATACACACACACAGTCTTATCAGCAAAGTTCAGATGCAGTGTTATGAAGGGAGAGCAGGAATGGATAGAAGGAAAGAGAGAACATGGAAGAGTGGGAAATGACAAGAGAGAGAGGAAAGAACAGTTTAGAGTCGCTGGCTAACGCTAACGCTAATGGTTTTTATCTTCCAATGCAGTGCAACACTAGCCAGTGTAGGGCATCACACAAACACATGTTGGAGAAGAAATTTAAGAAACCCTTATGTAGAGTGTTACTGTGAGATGGATGTAATCCACTGGTGTACTACACACCACCCCAGTCCCTGCAATTACCACTGCTCGTAAAACAATTTACTTTTTTCACAACTGCCACCAGTTTGAAGCCATGACATAGTCAAATAAATAAAAGTGTGTAAAACAAATAGAAAACCCTCATATTAAACACCAATGGCATTCACTAAGTTGATGGTTTATATTTAGGATAATGTTTTACATTAGGTGACAGGTAGGGCAGCGGGGGACTCATGGGAATGTGTTAAATAGGTTAGTGGTTACTCTTCAGCCCCTCCTCCACCCTGCCTGCTTTACCCTGACGACTGCTCCCATGGTGGCCAGAGACAACCACGCCGCAAGTGGAAGGAGGTTGACTACAGGCCATGCAAACAGGGCAGCAGTGTGTCTGTGTGTGTGTGTGTGTGTGTGTGTGTGTGTGTGTGTGTGTGTGTGTGTGTGTGTGTGTGTGTGTGTGTGTGTGTGTGTGTGTGTGTGTGTGTGTGTGTGTGTGTGTGTGTGTGTGTGTGTGTGTGTGTGTGTGTGTGTGTGTGTGTGTGTGTGTGTGTGTGTGTGTGTGTGTGTGTGTGTGTGTGTGTGTGTGTGATTCTCCAGCTCATTAGTACCACATTGTGTACTATAATGTTGTCAGTGCTAATGCTGCAATCCAGAATAGCATCAAGCACAGTCCCAGGTTAGAAACTCATAACGAACATAGGATTCAATACGTACATACGGCTGAAGAGAGACACCCTGTGGACAAAAAGGAAGCCTACAGCTACAACCAGTACATTTTATCTGCAGTCTCAGGGTACCATTGACAGACAGAATCTTGCCATTCTCCTTCAAATCATGTATAATGCAATATGCAATTTCAAACAAAGTCTGTATTAGTGTTTTGGAATTGTTTTGAGTGTGGTTGTGAAATTTTTATGTGATGTTGGTTATGTAATGTGTAGTCCTGTGTAGAGCATGGTGCTTGCAATGCCAGGGTTGTGGGTTCGATTCCCACGGGGGACTAGTATGAAAAAAGTATGAAGAAAGTATGTAAGACGCTCTGGATAAGGAGTGTCTGCTAAATGATGTAAATGTGTCTGAGTGTCTCCCATTGTATTTGTTGTTGTGCAGAGTGAGGTGTCAGCCTGGTGGAGGCTTGGCTGTGGCAGTTGTGTCTCTCGTACCCAGTCTGTGTAGATACCTCTGCCATGGGCTAGCTCACCAGCCACCCAGCTGCACTGCCTTGCTCCCTCCCCCCTACCAACCTCCCTCCCCCTTCTTCATAACCCCTCAAGTTATTTCTCTCTTACTCTCTCTACTTCTTTTTTGAGTCATCCGTGACTCCGTCCTTCCAGTTATTCTTTTTTCCCTTTCCTCTTCATTCTCTTAAACCCTCATGCTCCCCTTCCCCTCCCTCCCTCCCCCTCTCCTCCCCCCTCCCCCTCCGGTCTGCAGTAGAGTGATGGTGTGCTGTGGTCTCTCCACTCAGAGGAATAATATCAGTGGTGTGGGAAAGGTCCAACCTCACATGTCCTGTGTCACTGAAAGAAGGCTGTGTGAGGTCAGACCTATCTCACACAGCTCGTATTCTTCCCAGCCTCGAGACCACCGGCCTGCCATCCCCCTCCCATCCTCCTCCTAATCCTCCTCCTCCTCATCATCATCATCATCATCATCATCATCTTCATCATCATCATAATTCCGGTCAACGTTATCGCTAACTGAGCACTGTTAGTCTCTAGTAGATGCTGTATGTGTAGAGGCTGTTTGTCATGACCATACGGTACAGTTGGACTCAGTTACATACTTTTGCATTTTCTACATCTAGGAAGTGTTGTATAATAAGCAGATTAATGCTGGTCTGAGGATCTGATCATTTGGTGTGTGTCAGTGTGCTGTGTGAGATTGCGTTCAGTGTGTGGGTTCTGACTTTGTTGGTGTTATTGTGGTGTGTGAGAGTGGAGTGTGTGAGAGTGGAGGCCCAAAGGTCTGTGTTTTTTTGTTCTGTGTGTGCAGTGTGTGTGTAGTGTGCAGTGTGTGTTAGGGACCCTACAGTGTGAGGTCTCCTCTTCTCTCTCTCCTCCCTCAGAATGGGCTCAATGGGTTGCATCTGGCCTCTAAAGAAGGCCATGTTAAAATGGTGCTGGAGCTACTTCATGGAGGAATCGATGTGGAAACCCAGACTAAGGTACTCACACAACCTCTTGCACTATTACCACATTACCATTCACCTACTCCACAAAGCATATGCCACCACCAAAGTACAGTATACAGCCTACTCAAATGATTCTACTTACCATAATTCTCAATTAAACGCTGAGTCTCAAATAGACCCTTGTCCCTTAGCCGGGCAAAGGCATACATTTCAGCAAATAAATGCCTGTTTCAAATAAATGCCGGGTCTAAAATCATTGTTTACAAGGTTACCATAAATGACCATGAATTGGTTACAATACTTAATGTTTGATTTGTTACATTAAACAATTCAGTAATGATTCAAGAAAAATGATGGCAATCATCCATGACTGCTAACAGCTGAGAACTGCTAGCTAACTGGCAAGAACAAAAACAGTCAACAGCATCGGGAGTACAGACCCCCAGAAATCGGCCAATCGCCCTCTAGCGAAAGTAAGAACTGGCGAAAATGCACAGTTAAAGAGGAGAATAATTATTCAGTCAAGGAAGTTATTTTTCCCAAAATAGAGGCATACTAAGACAAAAGAAACGTGACACAGTGTGTAAATGGTAACACATTACTGTGGGAAATTAAGAAATGAATCAAATTGCTGGAAGTGAATGCAGCAACTAAAACAATTAACTACGCAAATGAGCAAAAGCTGTGCGTTAAGGAAATAGAGTCCTAGTTCAAATAGAAGTCTCTACTAAGCAGCTGTTGCGTTCAGTGATTTATGCACATAAACGCCCAGGCTATTCATTTACGTTTTACGGTATTAAAGCTTACTACCACTAACAAGTACTACACTACTTTAGATGCTTTCACACAGACATTACTATGTGTCCCATGTATTCTCTTCTCCTGTGCCTCCACAGAAAGGCAACACAGCTCTGCACATTGCTGCCCTGGCTGGGCAGGAGCAAGTGGTGGCAGAGCTGGTAAATTACGGGGCCAACATCAATGCCCAGTCCCAGGTGAGACCCCCACCAGTGTCGGAAGAGACCCCGAACCCACTGGCAGACCCCCCTGCAGAAGAGCCACCAGCCACAACGGATACACATACAGTTAGATACAGTTATAATACAGTTATTCTGCATTATACTGCATGGAACTCAGGGTTTGGGGTCTGAATTTCTGAATGTATTTCAATTCAACCCATTAATTGAAATTTGAATTTGAATTAAAGGAAGTATAATTTAATTCAAAGAAATTCAACTGAGACATGAAACATTCCTTTGCCACATCTGCCAGTTATTACTAAAAATAATATAGATACCATATTAAACATAAGCTTGATTATAACTGACTGACTATTTTGATTTGTATTTTTGTCATGAAATGTTAGGTAGTTCCCTTCCATTCTGGAGTGTTTGATCTAATGGAACATTTATTGTTTTCAGATATTTAATAACATGTAAGTAAACAATTAATTATTACAGACAACCTACAAAATGATCTTAGAATATTTCCAGAACACTGTAATTATTTAAAACTTAAACGTAAAAATGAAATGTTTCAATATATTATACATAGTATAGTACTGTACCATACATGATGTCAAAATAAATATTTGTATAGTGAATTGTAATTATTTGAATTTAATTTAATTTAATTGTACTTACTTTATTTCAAATTCAGTGCAATTTCTGCTTCCTGTGGGATGTGCCCAATTCAATTCAAATTCAAGTATTGCGGTGAGAAGCATTGAGAGCAGCATTAACAGGATCCGAATAATAGAAATATCACCTATTGGTCACCCGTTGGGCACTCTGGCAATGAAATGGGCAAAAATCCATACCTTTAAGCATGTTTACCAAATGCATGTTTTCCAAATTGCACGATTCTACCTCTAATACGTGATGAAGTATATCTAATACATGCTACCATGCTACTGCCATAGACTACTGTCCCGTCCAACTTCATGTTTACCAAATTCCATTCCCCTAAGTCCTACGGTTCAATAGTTATAGCCTTCAGTGCACAGTAGCGCCTCAGTAAAGGCCATCTTTGACCACAGAGAATTTTCCTTAGCATTCTAGCTAGGCACTGGTTCAGAGATTCTACAAACCAAATATTGAGAGAATCTGAGAAGTGGTTCATGTGAAGAAGACATGTAAAATAATTTCAGCATTAGTATTAGCATTACGCTAACACTTTTTGGTCAAAGTTAAATTACCTGGGGTTTCTTTGTTATGTTAAGATATCAACACTAAACTTCAGGGACATCTTGTCAATCATCTGTACGAGTTGGATTTGATAGTTTGGGCAAATGTTTTGAATGTGTTTTGAATGTGTGCATGGTTTTTATTTAACAGTAGTGCTACCTAGAGGCCAATGAGTGCATCATAGGTACACATGATGGGTTCTACCATCCTGCCAAATTCTACAAGGTTTTACCAATGTGTTGTTGACATATTGACCAAAAGGAAAAATGCACAAAGAAGAACACTAACAAAAGCAATAGGGTTCCTGCACCTTCGGCGCTAGGATCCCTAATTAAATTGAGCAATTAGCAATACAGTTCAGAATTGACCCCAACCCTGATTGAGTAAAAATAAAAAAAGAATGTTGCACGCTCTATATATGCTCACTAAATTGTAGGAAGCATCTATAGTGCTCATCTTTCTTTATTTTTACACAGTTTCAGTTTACTATTCTGTTAGTCAGCACCTCTACTAACATTTTTGGGTTTGCATAAGCTCCTGCAATTGGCCCAACCCCCGACTGAAACATGATGTTAGGCCATCGTACGCTCTTAGAAAAAAAGGTGCTATCTATTACCTAAATGGGTTCCCCTTAGGAAAAACATTTGCAGAACCCTTTTTGTTCCATGTAGAACCCTTTTGGCTACAGGTAGAACTCTTTTGGCTTCTACCTGGAACCAAAAGGGTTCTACGTGGAACAAAAAAGGGTTCTGCAAATGTTTTTCCTAAGGGAACCAAAAAGGATTCTACCTGGAACCAAAAAGGGTTCTCCTAGCTGAATAACCCTTTTGGAACCCTTTTTTCTAAGAGTGTATTAGCTCAATATAACTCTGTTAATATCTGTCTGTGTGTGTGTGTGTGTGTGTGTGTGTGTGTGTGTGTGTGTGTGTGTGTGTGTGTGTTTGTGTGTGTGTGCGTGTGCGTACGTGCGTTGCTGCTGTTTTGTGCTTCTCTCTGTGTGTATGTGTCCATGTGTGTGTCTGTCTGTAACAGAAGGGCTTCACTCCACTCTACATGGCCGCACAAGAGAATCATCTAGAAGTTGTGAAGTTCCTTTTGGAGAATGGGGCCAATCAAAGCATTCCTACTGAGGTAACAGCCAATCAGCAGCAGGGTTGCAAAATTCGAACTTTCCCAAAATTCCCAGGTTTTTCAGAAATCCAGGTTGGATGATTCCCTGAATCAGGAAGGTATAAGCAGGAAACATCACACCTCCTCACTATTCCCTCTATCCTGATCAATCCTTTTGCCTCTCACTGTCCTTCCCTTCCCCATCTGTCTCTCTAGGTCACTAAACCTTCCTAGACCTCTGTCTCCTCTCCTCTCTCCTCTGTCAGGATGGCTTTACCCCTCTCGCCGTGGCTCTTCAGCAGGGACATGAGAACGTTGTGGCCCTGCTCATCAATTACGGCACCAAGGGCAAAGTTCGCCTCCCCGCACTGCACATAGCGGCTCGGAACGATGACACGCGCACAGCTGCTGTGCTTCTACAGAACGACCCCAACGCAGACGTCCTGAGCAAGGTAGCTACTCACTGTGTGCTTATCTTCACTTAGTTTAGTGTGTCCCACAGCGAGCGGAGGAGATTATACTTGTAAAATTCGAACACATCAAGGCCGTCAGCATAAGAGCTCTGGTCTCCTGTGTGTCCCTACAGACAGGCTTCACACCGCTCCATATCGCTGCACACTACGAGAACCTGAGCGTAGCCCAACTGTTGCTCAACAGAGGAGCCAACGTCAACTTCACCCCTAAGGTATGTCTGTTCCCCTGGGTCCTAGCATCACTGACACATAATATTGTTACCAGTCCCTCACTGGTCTCTTTCTGGTCTTACTGCTTGTCCCGTCTGTAATTCTCTCTAGAATGGCATCACACCTTTGCACATCGCATCCAGGCGGGGGAATGTGATCATGGTACGACTCCTGCTGGACCGAGGGGCACAGATTGATGCCAAGACCAAGGTACTGTACTGCATCCCCTTTGTCTCTCTCTAGTCTCTAGTCTCTAGTCTCGACGCCTTCTGTCCAAATGATACTATATTGTCCTAGACCAGTGGTTGACTGTCTCTGTCTCTGTCTCTGTCTCTGTCTCTGTCTCTGTCTCTGTCTCTGTCTCTCCAGGATGAGTTGACTCCACTCCACTGTGCAGCCAGGAATGGACATGTGAGGATCATTGAGATCCTGTTGGACCAAGGGGCTCCCATCCAGGCCAAGACCAAGGTACACCTAACGCTAACTCACCAAGGCCTGATCCCTGGACAGGTGTGCTCAAATACTGTATGCATACAACACATTATGTAATGGATTGCATCGTCTCTCTCCCCCTCCCCCCGCCCCCATCACCTACAGAACGGCCTTTCTCCCATCCACATGTCAGCACAGGGGGACCACATGGACTGTGTGAGGCAACTTATGCAATACAATGCCGCGATTGATGACATCACACTGGACCACCTGACCCCCCTGCATGTGGCGGCTCACTGTGGGCACCACCGCATGGCCAAAGTGCTGCTGGACAAGGGAGCCAAACCAAACTCCCGTGCACTGGTCAGTACTACAATCATACATGCTGTATATACAATACTATACACACACACACACACACACACAAACACACACACACACACACACACACACACACACACACACACACACACACACACACACACACACACACACACACACACACACACACACACACACACACACACACACACACACACACACACACACACACACACACACACACACACACACACACACACACATGCACACACACACACACACACCTTGTACTGTCAGTGTGCAGCTGTGTTGAGGTGGTGTGCCTTAGTGACCCAGATGTTGTGTCCTCAGAATGGTTTCACTCCGCTTCACATCGCCTGTAAGAAGAACCACATGCGGGTGATGGACCTCCTGCTGAAACACTCTGCTTCCCTCGAGGCTGTGACAGAGGTGAGAGAGATCGGGGCGAGAGAAAGAGATGGAATGTATGCTAGGGAAAGAGAAGAGAGGCGTTCTCCCAAGGAGATGGGGATAATTGTTTCATTGTCTGTTTTTTCTCTCCCCAGTCTGGACTGACCCCTTTACACGTGGCCTCGTTCATGGGCCACCGCAAAATAGTCACCATCCTGGTACAGAGGGGAGCTTCCCCCAGTGCCTCCAATGTGGTGAGCCCCCTCCCTATCCACCCACCTCATCACTGACTGAACCAGCTCCTCTGGCCCCTTTTCACAATGCTTTTGTGTTATTGATTTGCACTATTTCCACATATGTTTTTGTCTGATTGTGTGTGAGCAGAAAGTGGAGACTCCTCTCCACATGGCATGTAGAGCAGGGCATTATGAGGTGGCAGAGTTCTTACTGACCAATGCAGCGCCAGTAGACGCCAAGGCCAAGGTAATGACTTCACACACCTTTACACACACACACAAACAAACACACAAACAAAATCGGAAACAACATTCAATTCTCTTGCTAGTTCCCCAAGTACCTCTCCTCCTCCCTCTCTCCTGTCCTCCGCCACATCCTGTCCAGGATGACCAGACTCCGCTCCACTGTGCGTGTCGGATGGGTCACAAGGAGCTGGTTAAACTGCTGCTGGAGCACAAGGCCAACCCTAACTCCACCACCACGTCCGGACACACACCCCTCCACATCACTGCCCGTGAGGGACACGCTCAGACCACACGCATCTTACTGGACATGGAGGCCCAGCAGACCAAAATGACCAAGGTACAGTATTTCGTCCGATGCCCACACACTCTAATCTCTCTGGATGTTTCTCTACGTGGGACTGTGACCTGATGTCTCTCTATCTATATCTGGGATGTCTCTGCAGAAAGGCTTCACTCCTCTCCATGTGGCTTCTAAATATGGCAAAGTGGACGTGGCAGAGCTGCTGCTGGAGAGAGGGGGCAACCCTAACGCTGCTGGCAAGGTAAGGGTAGTAGAACACGGGGAGGAGGGAAGAACAGGGGTATGTGGAGGGAAGGGTCAAGCTATTTGGAGATTGAAGGATGCTAGAGTAAAGTTCTGGTGGATTATATGTATGTCTCCTTTACCTTTAGAATGGTCTGACTTCTCTCCATGTGGCTGTCCATCACGACAACCTGGACGTGGTTAACCTGCTGGTCAGCAAGGGAGGCTCCCCACACAGCGCAGCTAGGGTGAGAGACCAGACAAACACACAGAGAAATATAATTGTACGGTACACTAATACCCCTTGGTTCTCTGTTTTAGAATGGCTACACCCCTCTCCACATAGCCGCGAAGCAGAACCAGATGGAGGTTGCTAGCAGCCTGCTGCAGTGCGGAGCCTCGGCCAACGCCGAGTCCCTCCAGGGGGTCACGCCCCTCCACCTGGCCGCTCAGGAGGGCCGGCCTGACATGGTCACACTGCTCATCTCCAAACAGGCTAACGTCAACCTGGGGAACAGGGTGAGGCCTCAGGGACTGATACAGGGAAGGAGTTAGGGTTATTGAGCGTTGTTAGTTCTGCTGTAACAAGATGCCTTATCTTTGCCCCTGGCTCCTCTCCCCTCAGAGTGGACTGACTCCTCTCCACCTGGTGGCACAGGAAGGCCACGTGGGCATCGCCGACATCCTGGGAAAGCAGGGGGCATCAGTGTATGCTGCCACACGGGTAAGACCATACACCTGTTGACCTCTGGGAGAAGGCAAGGGACACAACAGTCTCACGGATAAATAGCGCCCAGCGACATATACCGTACATCAGGACTCTGTAAACACTTATCATTTTTAGAGCATCTCAGTAGATAATAGGATATTGCAGTAGATAATTGCATTCCATCTTACATGAAAACTCCTTTGTGCCAGGTTGTAGAGGGTTGGTATTAAGTACACACCCCTGCCTCATCATTACATGCACACGGTTGCAGTTTGTTATCTGAAGATAATCTTAAATTCAGAGAATGTTAAAGCAAGGTCAGTATGGTATGGAGCCTAGCAGTGCTACCTGGTGAATGGTGGGGGCTCCATGGCAGACAGAGTGTCTTAGACGGGGCCTTGCCTCTCCTCGGTAGAAATAGCAAGTGACTGCTTCTCCTGGCTCAGGGTTACGTTACCAACATCAATAATAATAATAAACAACACCTAACTACCCTCAGGGCAGTGGCCTCCATTGTTCACTAGATAACACTACCCTGAAACTCAGTGTATCAACCGCAGAGCATATAGGGTAAAGGGGACACATACTATAGTTATTGTGTAGTGTGTGTTCCTTGAATTTGTAATCATGTGACCTCGTGTTTAGTTAGCTATCCAATTGTTAGTGTGTGCTGGTTGTATTTGATACTGATGGGGTCCTACTCTGCGTTTCTGTCCCCGTCATGTCTCTGTTTCAGATGGGATACACCCCTCTCCATGTTGCCTGTCACTATGGCAATGTAAAGATGGTGAAGTTCCTCCTGCAGCAGCAGGCCAATGTCAACAGCAAGACTAAGGTGAGCACCTCCCTCTGGACACCCATGTAACTACACTTACCCCAAATGATCCTGCATTGTTAACAGTAAAGCACAGTAGTATGAACTGCCTATGTGATGTGATTATTTTCATTGTGTCTGGTCAGTATGTTATTGATTGTGTCTCTGTCCCCCAGGTTGGTTACACTGCCCTGCACCAGGCAGCACAACAGGGCCACACAGACATCGTCACCTTACTGCTGAAACATGGAGCCCAGCCCAACGAGGTTGCCACTGTACGCACCACTGCCTTTCACTCCCTTTTAGTCCTCCACCTCATCCATCATCCTCCTCCAACACTCCATCATCTGTTCAATGACTCTCTCTCAGTCTATCTCCTCTCTCTCTCTCCGTTAGAACGGTACGTCAGCCCTGTCCATCGCCAAGCGGTTGGGGTACATCTCTGTAATCGACGTTCTCAAACTGGTTACAGAGGAGACGGTTTCCATGGTGAGGAGTAAACAAGTACCACTGTTGATCATCTGAGTCTGTGTAGAAGTACTTTTTGGTGTTTCAACTAATACTTTTTATATTCCTCTCGATGCAGACATTATATACATTTTTGAATAGTTTGTAATTATTCCATGCTCTTTATTCTGTCTTGAATCTGTCTCTCTTCTCTGTCTTCTCGCTCAGACCACCACAGAGAAACATCGAATGAGTTTTCCAGAAACAGTGGATGAGATATTGGACGTATCAGAGGATGAAGGTACACAACACTTACAATACGTTACAGACAGAACACAAGAAGACAGATTCAGTACTGAACACACTTTCTCCTCCTTTTGGCCAGATAGAAGATGTATTGTACTTTAATTTCTTATTAATAGTGAGATTATAGCTATACAAATACCTTGTTATATTTTATGGCACAATTAGTTCCCAGTCCATTCTATTTTTAAAAATTCTGAACATTTGAATAGACTGTGTAACTGTGCACAGCCTCCTAAAATTACCAACATCAATAATAATAATAAACAACACCTAACTACCCTCAGGGCAGTGGCCTCCATGGTTCACTAGACAACATTACCCTGAAACTCAGTGTATCAACCGCAGAGCATATAGGGTAAAGGGGACACATACTATAGTTATTGTGTAGTGTGTATGCCTTGAATTTGTAATCATGTGACCTCGTGTTTAGTTAGCTATCCAATTGTTAGTGTGTGCTGGTTGTATTTGATACTTTTGCCTTTTGATTTTTTTGTAGGAATTTCACAGCTAACAATAGGTACGACTGTCTCCTTCTCTCGTCTCTGTGCGGTGCTCATAGGTCATCTTAGAGTTTGTGGCTCCATTTCAAGCTCGTGCCGTCTTTCTCTCTGCCTCTCTTTCTCTCTGCCTCTCTATCTCCCCGCCTCTCTTTCTCTCTGCCTCTCTTTCTCTCTGCCTCTCTTTCTCTATGCCTCTCTTTCTCTCTGCCTCTCTTTCTTTCCGCCTCTTCTTTTACGCCTGGTCCTTTTGCGACTTTCTCTCTCTCCTGATGCTCACTGTGGTGCATGCATTTCATGGCTCCATGCCTATAACCTTTCTTTATCCCTCCAGTAACATAGACCTGACTCTCATTCACTAAATCCCCAGATCAGATGTATTCTATCTCTCTCCATGTCACTGCGGCTGGGGTCTGGGGTGGCTGTCCTCACCAGCCTATTGGGTGAAACAGCACAGTACTGTAAGAGAAAAGCCTGTAGTGGAGGTTGTACACTCCCCCATTAAGTGGATCAAACCATTCACTACGATTTTTTAATCAAAGTGAAAATGGAATTATCTGGTTAAAACATTTGCCAAAGCTACTGTACTGTATCAACATTCAAAGATGTTACTGTACTGTATCAACATTCCAAGATGTTACTGTACTGTATCAACATTCCAAGATGTTGCTGTACTGTATCAACATTCCAAGATGTTACTGTACTGTGTCAACATTCCAAGATGTTACTGTACTGTGTCAACATTCCAAGATGTTACTGTACTGTGTCAACATTCTAAGATGTTACTGTACTGTGTCAACATTCCAAGATGTTACTGTACTGTGTCAACATTCCAAGATGTTACTGTACTGTACCAACATTCCAAGATGTTGATGGTGTTGTCTGGATGCTGTTGTCTTGTTGATGTTGTTGTGATGTGTTTATCAATGTTCCTCCTTTGTGATCCACTACATCAGCTTTGTATAGTCTGTTTATGTAGTGTGTAAAGGCGTGTGTGCTGTGTGTGTTTGCAGTGATGTCCATAATACTGTGAGGCATTGAGAGAACACAATAATGGTGCAACAAAAAAGGTTCTGCACAAAAGTCCCGCAGGTGTCTTATCAACCAGTAAAGGTCAAAGTGTAACACCTTGACAATGATATCAGAGGAAGTCACACCCTTATATTTTTAGCTCCCTGATAATTTAACTGACAGATTGTCACCCTTGGTCTAAAATTAGAAAGTAGCTTAGTTGCTGTCTTAAAGACACAGATCACGTCTTTGCTCAAATTATGGAACATAAAGGCATATTCCTCTCACACACACATACACATACTTTAAACTTCTGATTTTCAAAACATCTGACACGCACACACACTTATTAAAGGTGTGGCAACACTGAAGAGGAGGGGAGTTGACTCATTTGAAACCTGTGGAAACATACAGACTCACTGGTAATTACGCCCTCACCATCGATTTGGCTCCGGACCATATCCAGGCACCCACTCAAACGCTCACCGAAGCCAATCCCAACACCTCTCGTGCTGATACACAGACACAAGCAAATGCATTAACGGAACAATTGTGTTTGGCGCTGGTGACTTCTCTCCAGTTAGCTCAGGATTTGAGGCGGTAAGTAACTATAACCTGCTCATCCACTCATCTTCCTGGAAGGAACTAAGATTGGTAGAGAAACACAGATAAGACAACATAATAGCTTAAGTGGAAATAGATGACTTTGATTCATGAATGCTTTTGTGTATCCGCCACTCCCTTGTGTGTTGTGAAGTACATACTGTACATAGTACATGTCATTTATGTACTTTATGTACGCCCAGAGGGAGGGAAAAAACCTCTCAACCCTGTTTAAATCAGTTTAATCCGATTGGGTCCATGTTGATGTGGACTATCAGGGGACAGGGAAACCCCAATGGACATAGCTGTAATGACTTTGTTCTGTTTTAGACTCAGTTCGTGTTGGGCCATATTGTAACTGTTAGTAAATCTGGGATATTTTACTGTAAATACCCAATACTGTATGAGGTGCTCCAAATATTCAACTACTGGAAATAGTTTATGGATGAAAAGTCACCCTAGACTTTTGGGGCCCTAAGTGAAATTGAGTTGCAGTTTTAAAGCAAGTTTGCTGCAATTTTACAAATGTTGCCATGCTGCGTAGAGAAGATTTAGCAATTTTATAACAAATGTCATGCAATTCGACTCATTTTGCCATAGGGTGGAGAGAAATGTTTGCAGTTTTAAATATGATCTGAGTGAGAGTGAGAAACAAAATCAATACTACAAGTTTAGATAGCTGGCTATACTAACTTACTAATTTAAAACATTTTTAGCTGCCACAGGCTAATTGAGTGACTGTCAGTGACTGACATAACAAGAGAAAAACTGCTGATGCACAACCAAATTGCACCTTCTAATATTCTAACCCGACTAAGATTTTTCTTATTGTTTTTGGAAATTGATCTGCATGCCTACAAAAGGGGGGGCGGGACATGGTATATTTACAATCCTAGGTTATATTTACTATACTCATTCATTCTAAGCTTTCTAACACTGACTCACATGCTGCAGATTTCTTGTTCATCTCTCTCTCTCTCTCACTCCTCCGACCACTGTCTGTTCTCTCTCTCTCTCCCTCCCTCCCTCCCTCGCTCTCTCTAACTCTCTCTCTCTCTCTCTCTCTCTCTCTCTCTCTCTCACACTCCTCTGACCACTGTTCTCTCTCTCTCTCTCTCTGTCACTCCTATAACCACTGTCTGTTATTTCTCTCTCTGTCACTCCTCTGACCACTGTCTGTTCTCCCTCTCTCTCTGGCCCTGCTGTTGTTGTCTGAAGGGGAGGAGCTTTTGGGGACCGAAGGAGCCAGGTACATGAAGATGGATGACTTGAAGGACCATGATGACGATTTCCTGTCACCCAAGAAATCTATGGAGTACGAGAGAGGGCTGGGCACTGTGCAGGGTTGGCTGGGGTAGGAGATGGGGTAGATGGAGGGGGTTACAGGGGGCTGATAGGGGGTTTGTATTGGGAAAGAACAGGGAGTAGAACAGTATTGGGATATGTGGAGTGGAATAAGAATATTCCCTTGACTCTGTGTTCTACTCTTCTCTCCAATAGCAACTACTCGCCTGCCATTCCCAGGATCCCTTGTGTATCCCCAGAGACGGTCATCCTGAAGGAGCATGAAATGGAGCAGGTACAGAACAGACTGGTTATGTTCTGTCATTATAGTTGCTATATCATTACTGAAAATGTGTGTATGTATCTCTAATCCTGTGGAGAGTGAGTAGAAAGGTAAAAATGTCAAATGCTACAATGAGCCACTCTCCTGTCTGTCTTTTAGGTACACACTCCAATGCCATTACAAAAAGAGTATGATGATGACTCCCTGATTCCAAGCAGTCCAGCTACAGAGACCTCTGACAACGTCAGTCCTGTGGCCAGCCCCATACACACAGGGTCAGTACACACAGCCATGTGTGTGTCCATCCTCCCCTGTATCTAATCAACTAGAAATTATTTAATATTTAATTAACTCATTCAACTATTTACTTTTTTCAAGACTGCCACCACTTTGACGCCAAAACATTGACAACAAATACACATTGACATAGTAAAATAAATAAAAGGGTAAAAAAACATATTAAACACCAACGGTATTTACTAAGTTGTTGGTATATATTTAGGATAATATTATACAGCTTTGTCATTGTATATATATATATATATATATGTATTTGTTTTATCATCTTGTTTAATTCTTTAATATGTTTTACATGTGATAAGGCCCCACCTTAGGGCCGGAGATAATCACATGCACCTGTGATAATCTGAAGTACCCAAAAGGGCCACTAGATGTCTTGTGATAGTTTAGATAGATAGATAGGTTTACATAAAATCTTTAAAATCTACCAGAATTCTGGTAGTTTACTGGTAAATGTAGAAGGTTTCCAGTAATACACACTCCCTCTGCAACCCTATCCAAGAGAGCAAATAGAAACAGTGGTATGCTGTCTAATGATGTGGGGACGCTTGTCTCTTGTCAGGTTCCTGGTGAGTTTCATGGTGGATGCTCGGGGCGGCTCGATGCGTGGCAGCAGACATAACGGCCTGCGTGTCATCATCCCTCCACGGACCTGTGCTGCCCCCACACGTATCACCTGTCGTCTGGTCAAGCCCCAGAAACTCACCACTCCTCCCCCCCTGGTGGAGGGAGAGGGCTTAGCCAGCCGTATCATATCACTGGGACCAGCCAGTATGCAGTTCCTAGGGTGAGGACTTAAATAAACCCACACTGTAGAGTATTGAATGGAGAACAGGTGCATGAGTTGCCAACAAAAGGTAATAGGTTACAAAAAAAAATCTGATTTTAAAATTGTGTTCCACATTCTGTGAGGGTATCCATTAATTACATTGTGAGCTTCTTGATGTGTGTCTCTGTGTCTTTGTGTGTCTTTCAGGCCTGTGATTGTGGAGATCCCTCACTTTGCTGCTCTGGGTCGAGGGGACCGGGAACTGGTGGTGCTGAGGAGTGAGAACGGCTCTGTCTGGAAAGAACACCGCAATCGCTATGGCGACGATGTGCTGGAGACTATCCTCAATGGGATGGATGAAGGTAGTAGAATTAGACGTTCTCAGTCAGACCTGATTACAGTCACTGATAATAGGCTGTTTGGTGTTTTTCACTTCTTTCTTATCAGCACTGCAAGAGTATTCCCCACTCTCATTGACAGCTACGGTCTGCCTGTTTATTCCTTTAGATCTGGAAAGCCAGGAGGAGCTTGGGAAGAAGCGTATCCGACGAATCATCTCCACTGACTTCCCCCTCTACTTTGCTGTGGTGTCGCGGGTCCAGCAGGAGAGCGACCTGATTGGCCCGGAGGGGGGTCAGCTAACCAGTAAACTGGTGCCGATGGTCCAGGCTACGTTCCCTGAGACAGCAGTCACCAAGCGAGTCCGTCTGGGCCTGCAGGTGAGATGGGAGGATGAGGAGGAAGGAGGAAGACAGTATCATTAGTGCCTGCCTGTATGACCAAGAACGCTATATGCATGCTATGTGTATTTGGTTTGCATTTGATCAGCACCTTTTATATAATTTCTGCCTTGCCAAGAGTTTTCTGTTTTTGTTCTCAATATGGAGGTTGAAAACGTGCATATTGGTGTCTTTTTTCTGTGTGCTACACACAGACAATGAGATGTACTATGCACATACACGTAGTACAATCACATGCACGTAGTACAATCACATACATGTAGTACAATCACACTGAGATGTACTATGCACATACACCGAGTACAATCACAATGACATGTACTATGCACATACATGTAGTACAATCACAATGATATGTACTATGCACATACACCGAGTACAATCACAATGACATGTACTATGCACATACATGTAGTACAATCACAATGATATGTACTATGCACATACATGTAGTACAATCACTGGACTTTGGGCATTTTAACCTTCAAAGTTTATATGAGGCTGTTTTGAAAGGGCATCTTCGAATCCCCAATGTTTGCAAATGAGCATGCCAGTGTCCTTAAGCTTAATGCATTATTCACTACTGTGGTTACATTCTAGAACTATAGTCATGGTTAGATAATGCAGAGTGACTGTTGAAAGGGAATGTTCTTTAGCAGCTTGCCTGCTATGATCAGAGTGGAGAGTGGTTTGGATTTGGTTTCATGCCTGTGTTGTGAGTGGTTTTAGCCCTTGCCATTTATAAACCTTCAAATTGGCCTACATATTAGCCTCATTTCTGGAGAGAAATATGCGTATGTTAAAGTGAACATGGCACAGGATGAATTCCAACATCCACGGACCTTCCATCTCTCCTGCTGCTTTGATGCATCCTCTGTGTTACCTGTAGCCTGTAGAGCTGTGAATGTAGAGCCTTATAGCCTCATAACCCGGTGATAGCTTTGCACTAGCAGATACGCTGACCTTCTCAAAGGCTATACAAAGTGAGAAAGTTAACTTGAATGTGTAGCGAGAGAGATCATTTAGTTTATTTCATATATCATTTCATGTTCATCAAGTGAAGTTAGTGAATGAGAGAATCTGTACATGAATACTTGAATTGTGAGATGCTTTCTATACTGTGACTAGTCACACAGGGCCTTGGGTAAAACACTTTTTTCTTTCAAATCTGTTTGTATTAATGTCTAAAGGTTTATGATTTTTTTTGTGAATATAGTTTTTTATTTTTAATATATATATATTTTTTTCTTCACATTTTTACAATAAACAACACTGACGAAAAAATATACGCGATGTGTCTTTTTAAATAGTTTGTATGTTTTGGTGTAGATTAAAATAACATTTTGTTGACCATAGACCTCTCTCTTTCTCTTCTTCCTTCATTTCTTCCATTTGATTTATTTACCTGTCCATTGTTATCCATTATATCATATATCCTGTCATCTCTCACTCTCTCTTATTTTCTCGTACTATTTCTCGCTACATCTGCCTATCTGTCTGTCTACCTTTGTGTCAATTTCTCTCCCTCTTTCTCTCTCTGCATTTCTTTGCCACACTCCTCCACCGCATCGCATCGTCATCCCTCTCTCCACACATTCTTTCCTCTCCAACATCAGGCCCAACCAGTCCCAGACGAGCTGGTTGCCAAGCTTCTGGGTAACCAGGCAACCTTCAGCCCTGTGGTGACTGTGGAGCCACGGCGACGCAAGTTCCACCGGCCCATCGGCCTGTGCATACCCCTACCCCCCTCCTGGAAAGAGAGCCCCCGGGACTCTGGGGAGGGGGACACCACCAGCCTGCGCCTGCTCTGCAGTGTCATCGGTGCGCCAACACTTTCACACTTTAGCGAAACTGACTGAGGCCTTACAGTGGACTAATGGCCCAGTGTAACTGCGTCACTTAAGGAATAGCTTAATAGTTTTCCTCTATTTAGAGTTAACTATGAGTTGGACCGCATAAACACCTCATAGACAGAAGGAAATTGATTGAACATAGTGATTCAAAGTCTCTCAGCTGTGAGATGGGAAAATCCAGATTTATGGAGGTCTGCAAGCCAGTGAATGAGCAATGTCATATAAAGTAACTGTTGATTCTCTGCACCATAACAATGGGTGTCAGAGTGATATGGTGAAGTAAAATCCCCATGAATGTTTAAAACAACTTTTTCTCCTCCTCCTTCTATCTTTGTGTAACTGATGTATCTTCCTTCTCCCCAGGTGGCACAGCACCAGCCCAGTGGGAGGACATCACAGGCACCACCAAGCTCATATATTGCAAAGACTGTGCCAACTTCACAACCAATGTGTCAGCACGGTAAGTATACAGCAGCAACTCACTCATTAGCATTCATGTTCATTAGACATTCAAGTTCACATCCTAAACCTCACATTCGAAATCTCACAATCCTTTCTGTCACTGGAGAGCAGTCCAATGCAGCCCCTTTTTCTCGGTAACAATGAAGTACCTTATTGTGATTGTTTTCAATTAAAATAGCTTCTTAGCAAAGAGCAATTTCTCAAGCCAGAATTTATCTAGGACTGTCTGGGAGTGGTCTGAGTGGGGAGGGTAAAACTGAAAACTAGCCGTTATTGGCAGAGAGGTTTGGAACTCTATTTCTTATTGGTCTATTAACTAATTTACCGCTTGGTGATGTCACCAGGCAGCCCAAAACTCCATTCCACCAAAACAAGCTGAAATTTCAGGTGGTCTTTTCAAGCACTTCTTACACTAAAAGAGCATTATCATAAATGTCACAATTTCACAGTATTATTCCAACCTCATAGTGTGGAAATATACACGCACATGCCAGTTTATTAGGTACATCCATTTAGCACCTGGTCAGACCCCCCCTTTGCCTCCAGAACAGCCTGAATTCATTGGGGCATTCTACAAGGTGTCTGAAACGTTCCACAGGGATGTTGGTCCATCCTGACGCGACGGCATCAGGCAGTTGCTCCAGATTAGACAGCGGTATATTCATGCTGTGAACAGCCCCTTCCATGTCATCCCAAACATGCTCTATTGGGTTGAGGTTTGGGAACTGTGCAGGCCACTCAAGTAAACTGAACTCGCTGTCATGTTCCAGGCGATCAATTGTCCAGTGTTGGTGATTGCGTGCTCAGGTTTTTCTTCTTCTGGTTTTTAGCTAATAGGAGTGGAACCTGGTGTGGTCATCTGCTGCAATAGCCCATCCGTGACAATGATTGACGAGTTGTGCGTTCCGAGATGCCGTTCTGCACACCACTGTTGTACTGTGCTAGTATTTTTGTCTGTTTGTGGCCCTCCTGTTAGCTTGCACGATTCTTGCCGTTCTCCTTTCGACGTCTCTCATCAACAAGCTGTTTTCGCCCACAGGACTGCCGCTGACTGGATTTTTTTTGTTTGTCGCAGCATTCTCAGTAAACTCTAGACACTGTCGAGCATGTAAACACCAGGAGGGCAGTCATTTCTGAGATACTGGATCTGGTGCGCCTGGCATCGACGATCATACCACGCTCAAAGTCGCTTAGGTCACATGTTTTGCCCATTCTAACGTTCAATCAAACAGTAACTGAATGCCTTAATGCCTGTCTGCCTGCTTTATATAACAAGCCACGGCCACGTGACTCACTGTCTGTAGGAGCAAACCATTTTCATGAACGGGGTGCTGTACCTAATAAACTGGCCGATGAGTGTATATAAAACTGGAAAATTATGTTTTTGACTGCACTGGGCGTTTTAGGTATGCTAATCACCTGCATATCTCAAAGGATCTAATCATGAGTAACTTAAGGGTTGCCATATGTCCTACACACTGGTGTCTATTCTCAGGTTCTGGCTGGCTGACTGTCCCCGGACAGCCGAGGCTGTGTCTTTCGCCAACCTCCTGTACCGGGAGCTCTCAGCCGTACCCTACATGGCCAAGTTTGTGGTGTTTGCCAAGATGAACGAGGTCCGTGAGGGCCGCCTGCGCTGCTACTGCATGACTGATGACAAGATGGACAAAACCCTGGAGCAGCACGAGAACTTCAGCGAGGTGGCCCGCAGTCGCGATATCGAGGTCAGTGTAGGGGGTTATACGATGGTTATCATGATAATGTCATTGTTTAGAAGCTTCATCTGAAGAGGCACTTTGAAGTGAGTGGAGAGGGTGGATCAGGCTGCCCCCTTTATAGTTCCTCATATGGGGCGGCAGGTAGCCTAGTGTTCAGCGCATTGGGCCAGTAACCGAAAGGTTGCTGCATTGAATCCCTGCGCCGACAAGGTGAAAACCTGTCAATGTGTCCTTGAGCAAGGCACTTAACCATAATTTGCTCCAGGGGCTGACCCTGTAGGTAGGCCGTCATTGTAAGTAAGAATTTGTTCTTAACTGACTTGCCTAGTTAAATAAAGGTTAAATAAAATAAAAAATAATAATATGGAGGGAGCCACTGGCTGTGTCCGAATACCCATACCTGCATCCTAAATAGTAGGCTGTTTGAGTATGCAAAAACATTATATTTAATAGTATGCGACATTTCAAAAATACAGTACATTTTAAATGCTAGGATGTTATACTCATTTCGGCTCTTCATCTAGTAGAATCCGATACACACTTTTCCACAATGAATTGGAAGAGGTGGGCTGTAAGTGATAGGTCCTAGTTCTCTTCAAGTAGCCAAAAAACAAAACTAGGCTACTTAGTTGACAAGATTCTGCAGTGGCGTTCAAATGTAGGCTAAGTCATTTTTGTTCTCCTTTTAATGATAACAAGTATTGCATCGTTGACTAAACCTTTGAAAACAGATTTTTTTTCTTTTATACCCAAAGTCTTGTTCTCTTGGCCTTTGAGCTTTTAAAGGTGCTACACATACATGTAAATATATCTACAGTCAGGGCCGGCGTGTGCGTATAGGCAGACTAGGCAATCGCCTAGAGCGGCATTTGGAAAGGCGGCCAAACTCACCAATCAGCGCCCCCCTCCCCCGCCCACCCCTGTCCCCCTCCCCGTCTCACGAGGTCAGCTAATGTTATGTGGTTATGTGTTCTTAAATTGTCTGAGTTCAGATTATGGGGGAGGGGGAATGTTAGAGTGCCAACCGTAACCGAGCCTTGCATGGCCGGAGGTTAGGTTCGTTGTCAAAAGCTGAAGGAGGATAATAAAGGGTGACGGTCCTGGAGTCGTGCATTGTATGGGGCACAGGAACGTTCTGTTAAATCACGCCATCTTCTGGCCCAGCTGAGCAGTACACTGTTAAACTGTGTCTAAACGACCCAAACTGTCGGGTTGTGAATCCAAAAAAAGAAATTAGTAAAGGAGCAAGCGCTCCAAAAACAAAATAATTCTCTTTGAAATATATTGATCCCGGACCAAGTGGGAGTAAAAAGGAGGATGCTGGCCCTTCCAGAGCCCCGGAGACAGACGTGAACAGGTCTACCGCCGTTGCTAGCTGCCCGGCTAGCGATGATCACGCGCCTCCCCTACCACCAGAGACCGGCGGAGCCACAAGAGCCGCTGAACATGTAGCGTCCCAGTACACGGACAAGGTGAGGAGGAAATGAAGGATCCCACCAAATGGCCAACACCAATCAAGCAAGAACTGGAGAAACATGTAAAGCATCCTCAGCGCCCATGAAACATTGTCTGGAAAGTTTTCATGAATGGAAAGAGTTGGATAAAAGATTGGCCTCGCAAAACACGATAGATGCACAAAAGCAGCGCAAACTGACTGCTGAGACAAAGCACTGGCAAGATGTGTTGCATCGGTTGATCAATCTTATCAGAGTTATGGCTATGGAAAACCTAGCATTTAGAGGCAGCACAGATAGATTGTTTGGGCATAACAATGGCAACTTTCTCAAACTAGTGGAGATGATCAGCCTTTTTGACAGCGTTATGGCTGAACATATAAGGAGAGTAACTTTAAAAGAAACACGTTCACTATTTTGGCAAAGACATTCAAAATGAAATCATAGCTATGCTAGCATCACAGATTCAGCAGAAAATTCTCACGATGCTTAAGTCAGCTAAATACTACTCCATCATTTTTGTAATAATTGTACTCCGGATGTGAGTAGAACCGAACAGATGATGATGATTGTATGTCTCGTTACGACACAGACAAGTGTGGAGATCAGAGAGCATTTCTGAAAGGTAAGATAAGCGTTTTAGTTTCTAGTGGTTTTAAGCTGTGAATCTGCTGATGATATGCGCCTTGCGCGCTTGTGTCTGTGTGTGTTTTACGCACAAGGTTTTGTATATAAATATTTTAAATATTATTACAGTCACTATTTAGATGAGTTGAAATTGACACTTAGTGCATTGCACTTGTCTATTTGCGTGATGTGTATATTGGCGCTTGTATTGCTGTTTTTTGCTTATGGCTTGTATTGGCTGCGTGTTGTTGGTTTATTGTACGTTGAAAATATAGGGGCGGCACAATTGTATTTCGCCTAGAGCGGCGGAAATGCACGCACCATGTTGTGATTGGCTGTGATATTCGCCTATTGATTTCTCCTGCCGGAGCGGCATCTATTGTCAAAATTGTTTGAAGGCTGGTCATGGCTCACATCAACACCATTATCCCAGAAACCCTAGACCCACTCCAATTTGCATATAGCACCAACAGATCCACAGATGATGCAATCCCTATTGCACTCCACACTCCCCTTTCCAACCTGGACAAAAGGAACACCTACGTGAGAATGCTATTCATTGACTACACTAAGATAAGGACCCTGGGACTAAACTCCTCCTCCTGCAACTGGATCCTGGACTTCCTGACGGGCCCTCACCAAGTGGTAAGGGTAGGTAACAACACATCTGCCACCCTGATCCTCAACATGGGGCCCCTCAAGGGTGCGTGCTCAGTCCCCTCCTGTACTCCCTGTTAACCCATGACTGCATGGCCAGGCACGACTCCAACACCCTGATCACCAACAACGATGAGACAGCCTATAGGGAGGAGGTCTGAGACCTGGCCAGGTGGTGCCAGGATAACAACCTCTCCCTCAACGTGATCAAGACAAAGGAGATGATTGTAGACTATAGGAAAAAGAGGACCGAGCATGCCACCATTCTCATCAATGGGGCTGTAGTGGAGCAGGTTGAGAGCTTCAAGTTCCTTGATGTCCACATCACCATCAAACTATCATGGTCCAAACACACCAAGACAGTCATGAAGAGGACACGACAAAGCTTTTTCCCCCTCAGGAGACTGAAGATTTGGCATGGGTCCTCAGATCCTCAAAATGTTCTAGAGCTGCACCATCGAGAGCATCCTGACTGGTTGCATTACTGTCTGGTATGGCAACTGCTCTGCCTTCGACGGCAAGGCATTACAGAGGATAGTGCGTGCGGCCCAGTACATCACTGAGACCAAGCTTCCTGCCATCCAGGACCTCTATACCAGGATATGTCAGAGGCAGGCCCTAAGAACTCCAGCCACCCGAGTCATAGACTGTTCTCTCTGCTACCGCACGGCAAGCGGTACCGGAGCGCCAAGTCTAGGTCCAAAAGGCTTCTTAACAGCTTCTACCCCCAAGCCATAAGACCCCTGAACAGCTAATCAAATGGCTACCCGGATTATTTGCACTGTTCCCCCCCACCCCCCCTTTTACGCTGCTGCTACTCTCTGTTTATTATCTATGCATAGTCACGTTAGCTCTATATTACCTCAATTACCTAAACTAACCTGCGCCCCCTCACATTGACTCTATACCGGTACCCGCTGTATATAGCCTCGCTACTGTTATTTTACTGCTGCTCTTTAATTATTATGTTTTGTTTTTTTTTACTTATCTATTTTTAACTCAACACTTATTTTTCTTAAAACTACATTGTTGGTTAAGGGCTTGTAAGTAAGCATTTCACTGTAAGGTCTACACCTGTTATATTCGGCGCATGTGACAAATAAAATGTGATTTGAAATAGGAAACTTTGTGGCTTTGTGGCTGTGTTATCAAGAAGAAATCCGGTCAATCTCCTGGTTGCTAAAATAGTACACTGTTCGCTCAATATCAGTTTATGTGAGAAAACAAGCACTGAATAGTAGAGGGAATCATTATACCATCTAAAAAATATTGTTTTTACAGCTGTTTGAAGCTGGTGGACCAAAACCGTTTTGTTTTGAATTCAGCCTAGTGCTGTTGCAATTCACCTAGCTTCCACATATAGGAGAAATTCTGAGAAACTATAGGTGTAGCACCTTTAAACTAAATACTAAACCATCTTTTGATTTCTGAATGTGTCACTTGAGATGTGGTTGCGTTATTGATGTCATGTTAATCAAGCCTTTTGATTTGTACATATGAAGTGTTTTAGTTTTGTAGGCTAGGCTACCTATTTAATTTATGTATCAAGCCTTAGCAGTCATTCTGATCTCATATAGTTCATTATGTTGCTGTCCAGTTGTTCAGAATTGGCAATGCACCCGACTTTCCACGTTTGTCTATGCAATAGCCTTTTGATTTGAACATTTGAAAGGTTTTTGTGTGTGTACTAGGCTATTTGATTGAAGTTGTATATGTTACAGAACTTTGGTTTCGCTAATAATACATATAATAATACATTGAAATAGATCAAATTATCTGTTTCTCTCTTCAGATAAATGGGCTATATGGTCCACTAGGGTATAGGTCGAATGTGGTAGTCTGCCTATAACCAGCCTGAGTCTGCCTATAACCAGCCTGAGTCTGCCTATAACCAGCCTGAGTCTGCCTATAACCAGCCTGAGTCTGCCTATAACCAGCCTGAGTCTGCCTATAACCAGCCTGAGTCTGCCTATAACCAGCCTGAGTCTGCCTATAACCAGCCTGAGTCTGCCTATAACCAGCCTGAGTCTGCCTATAACCAGCCTGAGTCTGCCTATAACCAGCCTGAGTCTGCCTATAACTCCATTCCTATTCTATTCAGAATTTAGATACATTAATTGAATTGGAAATGAGCTCTTATCAGGCTGGTTAATGTGATGTATGTCTATTGAATTTGGAAAAATCCACCCGCACTCGGCCCCACCCCACAAACTCAGCCAGTCAGCGTTGCGGCTGTGGTTTACTGCATACTTTTTACTAAACTGTACCTACAAAATAGTATGCAACAATGAGTGCATAGTATACAGTTTAAGTATGTAGTACACTAGTATGGGTATTCGGACACGGCCACTTTGTCTAACGTTAGTGTTGTCCCCCTCAGGTGATGGAGGGAATGCCGCTGCACCTGGAGTGTTCTGGGAACCTGGTCCCAGTGAGGAAGGCTACCCAGCAGCCACGCTGTTTCAGCTTCCAGGCCTTCAGAGACAACAGACTCCCCGTCTCTGTCAAGGTGTTTAACTCTCCCTCTCTCCATTACTCCCTCCATCTCTGGGCCTCCCTCTCACACTGAAAATGTATCTTGTCTGTTTCTTTCTCCAAGGTGAGAGACAGTAGTAAAGATCACTCCGGATTCCTGTCCTTCCTGCGCAAGTCTACCAAGTACGAAGACAGCCAACATGTGCTCTGCAACCTCAATATCACCATGCCCCTGTGCATCAAGGTAGGCCTAAAAATTGACCATTAAATGAAAAGCACTGCACTTTCATTTTATAATACACACATGCATATTTAGTTTGTGAACGTGTGAGATCTGAGGCAAATTATATATTCCTGAGGCTTTTGCTTATGTTTGATTGGCAGGCTGCTGGGAGTGAAGACCGGAGGCGAACTCTGACCCCATTAGCCCTGCGAGAGAGATACAGCGCCCTGAAGGAGCCTGCCATGGGTAAAGGTGTCTGCCATCTCATCCCTATGATACCCCATACAGACTGCCATTGTCTTCCGAAGGTGGCGTCATTCCTACACAACGCTCGTCCCTCAATCAGTGCCGACGAGTTAGTCAAGCTACCTGACATAAGACAATGACATACCCCACACCAACACGTTCACATTCCATGTGCCCCTTCATGCAGTAATAATCACAAATGTACATTAACTTCTCATGTTAAAGTGTTAGTTGTGATCTGGTTTCTGCAGCACCAATGAGTGCCATGGAAAAGACAGAGTTGAAGATGGCTTTGATAGCTGAACAGTTGGGACTGAGCTGGGCTGGTGAGTGAGTGGAATGAGTGTCTGTGTCTCATGCCGGTGTTTGGTGCTTGTGTCAGCGTCTGTGTATCAGTGTCTAATGTCTTTTCCCTTTCTCCCTGCCTCTGTCGCTCAATGGTCTGTACCTCCTCCACCTTTGTCTCTCCAGAGCTGGCGAGGGAGCTACAGTTCAGTGTTGATGACATTAATAAGATCCGTGTGGAGAATCCTAACTCCCTATTGGAGCAGAGTTCTGCCCTGCTCAGCCTATGGGCCACCTGCGAGGGCAAGAGAGCCAAGAGTAAGTACCTGAGATCCCATAAAGGTCAGTGGATCCTTCCTGTGCATCCTCTTATCCTATATTTATCATCTCCACTCACCCACCGTACAGTCTTGTACTGGCTCTAGGACTTGCACCTTATATTAACATTATGTTAACTCTGTCATTTTCTGGGACAGACCTGGCCTGTCTGGATACTGGTAAACAATGTCATTATTCTCCTCATAATATCTTTCACTTCCTTGTCTGTTATTTAATGGTCCATTTTCCATTTTCCTGCCTCTCGTTTCCGTCTTCTCTTTCTATCCTTCTCTCCTCCCCCTTTCTCTGTCTCTCTTTCTCTCTTGTGGCTCCTATGTACAGTGGAGGGTTTGTTGACAGCTCTGAAGAGCATTGACCGGACGGACATAGTGAACATGTTGGAGGGACAGGGGCAACAGCCTGCAGGGAGGCAGGCCCGGGAGCCAAGCAGACGCAGACACAACGAGAGCGACCACCTCTCCGCCAGCCTGACCAATGGTAAGGCTTCTCCCCATCCCATGCAGCCCTCTCCCATCCCCAACCCCCATACCCTACCAGATCGTCTCTCTCCTCCTCCTCCTCCTCCTCCTCTCTGCTGCCCCCATCACCCTCCTGCCCCAATCTTCAGTCAAGGGCTGTTCTATATGCTACTGCTATAAACTTGAGATTTCTACAGAGGTGTAACGCAGCAACCTGGACCAGGGCTCAAGACACTCCGACAACAACTGCCTCTATGGGACCACTCTAAAGCCTGACTCAGATACATTCCCTTGTTTGTGGTTGAATATTATGAATGAATGACCAATAGTGCCTTCAATCAGCATCACAACCTTGTCTAATAGTGCCAGCTAGATTTTAGGATTCTCTCTCCACTGAAATGGCCCTTGAGACCTTTAGCTGGGGGGAGAAACTATGCAATTACTGGTATATGGATTTAAGCAATATGAACGGAACCTGACAAAAAGAGTATAGATTGAAATAGTTACAATTATTTTACATACACTACATGGCCAAAAATATATGGAAGTAAATTACAAAATCATGGGCTTTACTATGGAGTTGGTATAACTGCTACAACAGCCTCCACTCTTCCTGGAAGGTGTTGTGGAAATTCTTACAAAGTCAATATTAAATGAATCCCTTTTTATTGTCAGCAAGCTGGTTTCGGTCACAGTCAAACTTAGATGCATAAAGTACCAGTCTAAAGTGCATAGAGCCATATATACGCCTACCTAAACCTACATAAACATGATTTATTGGATTGGTTCCTACATGTGACTGGCTCCGTCTCCTATCTTAAATTAAAGAACATATTCTGGGCGTTCTGCCAGATGGTCTTCCGGAGGGGGTCATGACAGCCCCCTTCTCATATCATGACCAGACACAGGAACCAAGGAGTGTTTATGACACCAAAGATAAGATGCACAAAGTAAAATTTCCTTTACATTCCATCCTTTTATCACTTGTGTGATCATTTATAATTACATTTTAAAGTAAGCATTAGATTTGAGCTTATATCAAAAGGAGGTTCTATCAAATTACATCATTATACTAAATCATAATAAAGGTTATACTTCTATTAACTACATAATTATAATAAATCATAATTCTAGCTAAAATCTACAATCAAAAGGGTATAACCAATGGGAGTGAGTATCAAAAATACACACACACACACATATACAAGAGATCTGTAGATTCAGAGGTGAATAAATCTCTCAATGTTAACTGTTGTTTCCATATCTCTTACCACAATCGGGTTGGATTGACCTATGTTTTTCTAACTGTTCCTGGGACATTGACTTAGTCCAAATATAAAACCCTGTTGTTTAACAATTCTGCTCAGACCTTCAAAAGGTTGGTGCTGGCTTATCAGCTCAGTGTTCCACATAATGGAAACAGATTAAGGGTTTAGATGACCTTACCCTCAAACGAAAACAACCTTCAATCATCGTCCGTATCTACAGGGGGAAACGGGAGCTCATCCAGAGTTGGCAGCTCATCAGTTTCTCCATCCTCTGGAGGAGCATAAGACCATAAGTAACATTACCAGGTTCCCCAGTGTCTTGACCATGTGACAATTTTGCGAGGAAATGGACTGTACAACAGGGCATGGCAGGTCTGCTCCACTCATCAAGTCATTCACCCGTGGCGTCCTTATGTGAGCACCTAACCCTCTTGCGTTTCTCTGAAGCATAAGCCATGGCCTGTAAAGCAACGATATCATTAACAGAAAAAAAGTTGTTGGGAGATGGAACTACTGCCATCTGTAAGAGGTGGGAAACAGAAGAAGAGGCAGCCTTGGCATTCCCCAGAGAAATATTATCTTTAGAGGGAGTATGGGCCTGACACTTTATCACCGAGATTGACTAGGGGAGTTGAACAGCCTCCAACAGAGAGGACACAAGCTTACCGTGAGCAATTTGTTTTCCAGAGGAAGTCAAAAACCCTCTATTCTTCCACAATGTTCCAAATTCATGCACTACACCAAACGCATATCTACTGTTGGTGTATATGTTAACAGAGCTATCTTAAACCAAAATACAAGCTCTAGTCAAACCAAATAATTATTCAGCTTGATCTGACAAGTGTGATGGGAGCCTTGCACTCTCCACCATCTCCAAACTAGTCACAACAGCATAACATTAACAGTTTAGTCATTTAGAAGATGCTCTTATCCATACAGTTAGTGCATATATGTTTATACTTTTTTTTGTACTGGTCCCCCGTGAGAATCAAACCCACAACCCTGGTGTTGCAAGCGCCATGCGATAACCATCTGAGCTACACGGGACTATAACCAACTAAAGGCTGTCCTTTATCATTACGCTGAGCAGACCCATCTACAAAAAATCAAAAATACAGATTTTCTAATGTGGTGTCTTTCAAGTCCAACCTAGGCCTACAGTCAATTTCAATAGTTAAGTCACAATCACGGTCTTCACCGGCCTCTGCTGTGGGGAGAAGATTTGCAGGGTTAAGAATTGTACATAGTTTCAGAGTAACATGGGACATTGTCAACAGAATGTTCTGATAGTCTAACAGTCTCACAGGTGTCAAATGAGCCATTCTTGCCTGTGTAATAATTGCGTGCACAGCATGAGGCACATGGACGGTTAGGGGAGACATAGCCACAATATCAGAACATGCCAAAACAGCCTCAGTAGCAGCCACTACTGATCTCAAACAGGAAGCCATTCACCTGATCACACTGTCTAATCGTTTAGAATAATAACCAACAGATCTATATCCCACACCATGACACTGTGTCCAAACTGCTGACATAAACCCACCCGTCTCAGAAACAAACAGATGAAAATGTTTCGTATGGTCTGGCAGGCCCAGGCAAGGGCCGGACATCAGAGTTTGTTTCTCAGCCTCATCCGTCCAGACCACAACTTCACTGGCCTCCATCGTTCTCCATAAATACAATCCTGCAATGGTTGAACTATCTTTGCATAGTCTTTCAACCACGGATGACAGTAACCAGCCACACCCAACAAAGACATTGTTTGCTGCTTAGCAACAGGTTTAGGCAAAACTATAATTGCCTGTAATCTTTGGAGAGGGCGCGACCATCCGAAGTAATGTAATGACCTAAATAGTTAACGGAGATCTGGCATAACTGCATTTTATTTGGGGAAACTTTATGACAATTTTCTGCTAAGTTTCATCATAGCTCATCAACGTTTCCAGATTGACTGACCTTCATGTCTTCAAGTAATTATGGACTGTTGTTTCTCTTTGCTTATTTGAGCTGTTCTTGCCATAATATGGACTTGGTCTTTTACCAAATAGGGCTATGTTCTGTATACCAACCCTACCTTGTCACAACACAACTGATTGGCTCAAACGCATTAAGAAGGAAAGCTGGTTGAGAGAATGCAAGGACTGTGCAAAGCTGTCATCAAGGCATAGGGTAGCTACTTTTGAAGAATCTCAAATTTAAAATATATTTTGATTTGTTTAACACTGTTTTGGTTACTACATGATTCCATATGTGTTATTTCATAGTTTTGATGTCTTCACTATTATTCTACAATGTAGAAAATAGTAAAAATAAAGAAAAACCCTGGAATGAGTAGGTGTGTCCAAACATTTGACTGGTACTGTGTATACACACCCGGTCAAAAGTTTGGAATATTACTCATTTAAGGGTTTTTCTTTATTTGCACTATTTTTTTAACATTGTAGAATAAAAGTGAAGACATCAAAACTATGACATAACACATATGGAATCATGTAGTAACAAGTGTTAAACAATATATATTTGAGATTCTTCAAAGTAGCCAGCCTTTTCCTTGATGACAGCTTTGCACACTCATGGCATTCTCTCAACCAGATTCATGAGGACCTCCACATGAATGGAAGACCCAGAAACACCTCTGTTGCAGAGGATAAGTTCATTAGAGTTACCAGCCTTAGATTGCAGCCCAAATAAATGCTTCACAGAGTTCAAGTAACAGACACATCTCAACATTAACTGTTCAGAGGAGACTGTGTGAATCAGGCCTTCATGGTCGAATTGCTGCAAAGAAACCACTACTAAAGGACACCAATAATAATAAGAAGAGACTTGCTTGGGTCAAGAAACACGAGCAATGGACATTAGCAATTAGACATTAGATTTGTCCTTTGGTCTGGAGTCCAAATTTGAGATTTTTGGATCCAATCTCAACCAAAGAGATTGCAGGGGTGGCTACTTTGAAGAATCTCAAATATAAAATATATTTTGATTTGTTTAACACTTTTGGTTTTTTTTTCCATATGTGTTATGTCATAGTTTTGATGTCTTCACTTTTATTCTACAATGTAAAAAAATTAGCAAATAAAGAAAAATCTTTGAATGAGTAACATTCCAAACTTTTCATCGCTGCAACTCCCCAACGGGCTCGGGACAGGCGAAGGTCGAGTCATGCGTCCTCCAAAACATGACCCGCCAAACCGCGCTCCTTAACACCTGCCCGCTTAACCCAGAAGCCCAATGTGTCCGAGAAAACACCATACAACTGACGACTGAAGTCAGCCTGTAGGAGCCCGGCACGCCACAAGGAGCCGCTAGAGCGCGATGAGCCAAGTAAAGCCCCCACGGCCAAACCCTCCCCTAACCCGGACGACGCTGGACCAATTGTGCACCGCCTTATGGGACTCCCGGTCACGGCCGGTTGTGACACATCCTGGGATCGATTCCGGATTTGTAGTGACGCCTCAAGCACTGCAATGCAGTGCCGAAGACCACTGCTACACTGGGAGGCCCCGCCAAATGTATATTTTGTTAGATCTGTATTCAGTGCGTAAGTTACTACTGTGTCGTATTTGTGTATTTGGTTATGAGTTCATTATGTTCATCTTTATTTAACTGCAGTTGGCTTTCTATCCAGTTGTCACTTCTGACTACTTTTACAGAATGAGGATTCACTCTGACTAAATGTCAGTCTGGAAGATGATTACTCCCTTGGTGATAACTCCCTTGGTCCCCTAATTAAATTACAATAGATTCTGAAGTGGGAATCCAAGCCTGGAGACCACAATTAGATTCCACATTCTATTGTTAACCCAGGCAGGATGCATCCAGCACTGTCAGGCAGAGTATATATATAGGAAATAAATGTATTTTCCTTCCACCATTTACAGTAGAAATTATGGGAAACTCCATTATTTTTACTGTACCTTTCAGTTGACCTGTTCCTGTCTTTTCCTTACATTCATCCCATTGGGCTCTTAGTGATTTTGACATTCAATTCACTTTCTTAACTCTAGTGGTTTGAGTGGTTTGAATCTGAGACGCATGATCCGTTTAGTAATACCATAGAGGCTTGGGAGGCCTGAACTGAATCCAGCCAGGCTTCTATAAGGGTAATGTTACACTGCCTGTGTGTGCATGGGGCCGTATGAGTCTCTTCAGGCAAGGGGGTCGTTCCATTCGGTGCACTGTGTGTCCCTCTGGGATCCCCTTACTTTTTATTTTTTACTGTCCAATCTCTCTTTGTGTTTCTCTGGACATGTCAGCCGCCCTACTCTTCCTCCTTCTCACTCCTCCTCTCCGACCTCTGATCTCATGCCCTCCGACCTCATGTTGACCTTTGGCCCTCATCTTTATTTTGATGACCAGTTGTGCATATTTTTTTTAACTCTTTATTTTTGTACTCTTGAAAATACCATATTTTTTACCGTCTGCTCTGTGACCAATCCCCAGTGTGCTCAGCACACCCGGGAGGGGGAGGTGCCCCTTGTTCCATCTCTCTCTCTCCCCCGTCTCTGTCTATCTCTCTTTTGCTCTGCGCATGTCTTTCTTTCTTCCTCTCTCTCTTTCTGTCCTCTTCCCTCCATTCTTGCCTCTCTGTGTTCCCCTCCCTGCCCTCCTGCCTGTCTGCATGTGTGTGAGGCCCACTCTCGTCTTCCGCCTCTTATATGCCTGCATGGAAGTATTGTAAATAGGTTGCAGAAGCAGTGGCCTGTGGGAGATGGAGTCTGGGAGCTGTTTATGCCTCTGCACCTAGTAGCTGCTTTACTATGAGACTGATATTGCATGGCATGCATGCTGGGTAATGACCCGTCTGTTTAGTCTGCCTGTTTTGATCTATTATTCTCTGTGGGGGGTAAAAAGGTCCTGAACCCTTTTTAACCGTGTATTGTGACTACTCTGTTCATGTATGAATGTTGTGTCATGTTGTTGATCAATTGTGTATGTGTGTGTTAAACCTTTGTCGTTGAGCCACTCCAGAATTAGGGGTTGTAGAATCTATGCCCTTTCTCTGTCACACACCTCATATTTGCAGGGAGTGTGTTCATGTCTTCCATTCAGTCTCTCTGTTCCATGTGTGTTGGTGTGTGAGTGTGTATGTGTGTGTGTGTTTTCTGTTTGTGTATGTGTGTGTGTATTTGTGTGTATACACGTCTATTGTTGTCTTTTATGAGTGTCTTCATGTGAGTATTTCACTGTGTGTGCCTTCATCCAGTCGGTGTGTGATTGTGTCTCTCTCTCTGTATATGTGAGCCAGTTTGTTCATGTTTACAGTGTTTGTCTTTTTACCAGGAGGGTCAGGCCACCATGTTAATTTCCCACAAACACCCTCCCTCATCCCCTCCTCCCTCTCTCTGTCACCGCCCCACCTCGCCATCCAACTGACCATGGGAGTGACACCACCCACAGACACACACACACACACACACACACACACACACACACACAGAGAGAGAGAAGGACAGGGAAACAAGACTGGATGGCACAATCACAAAACTTGTACACTCTTAGAAGTAAAGGTGCTATCTATAACCTAAAAGGGTTCTTCGGCTGTCCCCATAGGAGAACCCTTTGAAGAATCCTTTTTGGTTCCAGGCAGAACCTTTTTGGTTCCAGGCAGAACCTTTTTGAGTTCCATGTAGAACCCTTTACACAGATGGTTCTACATGGAACCCAAAATAGTTCTGCCTGGAACCAAAAAGGGTTCTTCAAAGGGTTCTTCTATGGGGACAGCCGAGTGTAGATGCTTTTAGATTGCAGAGACACAAACAGACAATCTAAAACCACGTACAGTGACTATTGGAGCTAGGCCCTCAGTTGCGGAAAAAGATCTGACATCATACATATAGATAGAGAACTCAGATGCCTGTGTATACAGAGCATGACTTGAGACCTTTCTTTTGCAGACCTATGTAGGAGAAGCAATTCTTTGATGACAGAGTCAAACGGTCCTAAGCCACGACTCGGCTGTGGCTCACAGAAGCAGCACACGTACACAACGGTTGCAAATATCGATAGCAGGAACCACGTTAGAAGAAAATACGGTTGAAAAATTGCACCACAACACGAAATGTCATGTACCCAGTACTTCCAATTGCAACGTCATTACCTTAGCAACGTTTTCACCACACAACCAGTGATCTAATGTTGAAATAATATTTTACACATTGTATTCAAAATGATATGAACGAGATAGCTTGCTTTTTGTTGCTGTAGAGGAAAACAAAAAGTCCTCTCACTATTATGATTATCATTTAAAAACAAAGTCCATTCTATTGTCCTTCTTTATGAAATGGTCAATGGCAGGTTCATATAGCTTGTCTTTTGATTTAAAATCCGAAATAAGTTATTTTTTTATTGAGATCAAAGCCAGGGCTGACAGTCGGGCCTGTCCAGTGGTGTTCCTGGAATATGTCTTGATCCTTTTTAGTGCAGAAAATGTTCTTTCTACTGATGCAGTGGACACTAGAATGGTCAACAGTAAAGCTTTTTTGTCAGCTCACAGCCGATTATCCATGGATAGCGCTCAGAATTATTAACTTAAAAATGCATTTCAAAACTCTTTCCTCGTTGCACCAAAACAGGCAGTGCAGGAGTTGGTCTTCCGGTCTGTACAAGATTTTACTTTCATTAAAAGTTAGTCTTGAAACGGGTGATGCTAACAATTTAGCCACCACATCACTCACTGCAAAAAGCTAGCCAGTTAGCTAGGCTCAAGTGTGAGAAAACAAGATAAGGCTTGCTATTGGCTCTGAATTAGTGACGTGTACTCTAGAGGGCCTTGAGGCATCATACACTTGTCCCACCTATTACAAGACAATTTGTGATTGGTTGATTCTACTGTCATTCCAAAATGCTGCTCTAATTGAAGTCAATGTCAATGACGTTGGCTGGTGCCTTCTATTCAAAGCCTGAGGGCCTAGCCAATGAGCGTTGAGCCCACCAATTAAAAATTCTGATTGGATATTTTTTTCTCTTGGATATTAAACCATCTTAATCCAACACAAAGTGAAGAAATTCAATAGGAAGATCATTACAATTAAGACAAAAAGAGATTAAATCAATGAAAACAAAATTACAAATTATAATATATAAAAATATATACTGATTTGTTTCTATCCTTAGGCCCTCTGACGGTTCCCCACTGCTTGTTAAGTGAAGGATGCACATTGAAAGATGCTTGTTAAGTGAAGGATGCATATTGAAAGATGCCTGTTACACGCATACGCAGTCACGCACACACAGACACACACACAAACAAAAATATACACTACACCCATCCCTCCTCCAGTCTCTCCTCCACTCCCTCCTCCACTCCCTCCTCCAGTCTCTCCTCCACTCCCTCCTCCAGTCTCTCCTCCACTCCCTCCTCCAGTCTCTCCTCACCCGTCTTGTCTTTTCTACCTCTTGCTAAATCTAATCTCTTCTCTCGGTTCATGCCAGTATGTAATCAATTCCATTTCTACCACTTTATAGCCTACATATCCATTCTTCACTGGGTTTATTTGTCTGATTTAAAATATTTTTGTTACTCATGGTCATATCTATCCGTTAGTATACATTCTTGGTAATGTATTAGCAGAGAAGTACGGTAGCTACTGTTGCACAATAGTTTTTATTTATTTGTATTTTATTTATTTGTGCTATCTATAGCCATCCTCACTTAGTTCCACTGAACACAATGACAACTTTTCCACCTGATGGTTGTTTAACAAAAGAGATCATAGGAGGTTCAACTAGTCAAAAGGTTGGTTTAGTCTTCTTGACCTTGAAAATGTACATTTCATTTCTCATACAGTAGCTATTAAGTTCACTGATACTGAAATTGTGAGTTAGTGTGGAAGAGAAACCAGCTTTGGCACCGTCCACTGTCTGTTGTGCTGTCTGTATCTGGGTCTGTTCTATGTTCTTTCCAGTCAACATAATGGTTGCACGTACACCTGCAGGATCCTCATGCCAACAGGCAGAGACCGTTTCCTAGCGGATAGTTTCGCTATCAAAAGTGATCTTACCATGCTTACTATACGACACCACTGCATGTTTAAAAGTTAAAGTTATTCATGCTACCAGGAAAGAAATGTATTTTTTCCAAATAAAGGTGTTGTTGGAGTGACTTGAGTCAAAGATTCATGGGTCATATGTAGCAAATTCTCAAAGTAAGATTCCCTGTTGATATAAAAATGAGGTTTGGGGCAGCTATGCTTGCAGTAAGCTATAAGAAATGAAACTGTATATAAAATATGTGTGTGTATGTGTGGTGTGAGTGTATTTGTGTGTGTACATGTGTATAGTGTATTTGTATGTGGTTGTGTTATTTGTTTTCTAAGGTTTGTAATGTAATGTCTGTTGTGGTGGGTGGATGGGTGAGAGTGTGAATAACGAGATTGCATGCACGCATGCTATTCAGCCTGACTAGAATATTTAACTTGCCTGGTTTTGTGGGTGTGTGTATGGGAGAGGCTGTGTGTGTGGGTAAGCCTGTGTGTGTATTGACATGTGTATGGCATGTGTATGTGTGTATAAGTGTGTGTCTCAGGCGGACAGGTGTGTGTCCCAGCCCCAGGTTGGTTTTGGGCAGAGGCAGTAACTCCAGTCCCTGTCCCTGCAGGTGGCAGACAGCGGAGCAGCACCAGTCACCAGCAGAACTCTCTCTCTTTTTCTGTCTCTCTGTCTGGCTCTGGCTGTGTGTCTGCTGCTGCCTCCGCTGCTGCTCTCACTGTCCGTGCTGGCTGATCTGGCTTGATCTGGCTTGTCAACCCACCCCCCTTGCTCCTTCACCCTTAGCTCCTTGCACCTCTTATTCAGCTCCCACTGTCTGGCCCCTTCCTCTCCCCCTCTCCCCCCTTGCCCCCTGGGCTCCCCTTCTGCCCTGCTCCTGGGTTGGGGAACCTCCCCCTGGGGTCCCTCCCCCCCTGGGGTCCCTCCTAGGGCTAGTGGGGCGAGGTGGGGGACGAGGTGAGGCAAGACGCAGGGCCCGTGTCAGTGTGCCTCTCTGTGTGTCGCTCCAGGTTACGGGCTAATGCAGGAGGAGCTGCTCTCCCCTCCCTCCATGCAGTACAGCCTGCCCTCCCCGCTCGGCAACGAGCCCTACTGGCAGGAAGTCTCCAGTCTGGAGTGTGCTCCCATGGCCATCACAGAGGAGGACACACTCATGGAGATGTCCGATGTGCAGGTGTGGCCCTCGGGCAACATCCCCTCCCTAGTGGCCGTGGAGGACTCCTCACTGGAGTGCAGCAATGCTGACGACTCAGAGGGGCTGCTGGGGCTGCCGTACGGGAGCCTAGGCCGGCCGGGCAGTGGGGCTAGCGGAGGGGGAGGGGGGCTGAGTGGCTCCATGGATCTGGTGGATGACAACTCAGAGATGGGGGCTGTTGACTCGTTCAGCACAGCCACCCCTGCAACCCCTTCTTCTTTTGGAGGCACCATCGCCGCCACGATATACAACGTTAATGGGCTGAACAAGGGTCAAGGGTCCAAGGTCGTGAAGTCAGAGGCAGCAGCGGTCAGAGGCAACATGGCGGGTGGAGATGGAGGAGGAGGAAGAGGAGGAGGAGGAGGGACAGGCTCAGAGGAAGGGCTTTCTCTTGTTGCAGGACAACAGCAGCAGGTGTACACCCGGCTGAGCAAGTCGCCCGGTCTGAGCCGCGCGGCAGATCGTAATGAAGACAGGTGAGTGTGTCCTCAGACCTCAGTTAGTCTGCAGCTCAGGTGCACACAGCACTGGCCAGACAGGGGGTAGTCCAGACACTCACCTCTGAGACAACTGAGCCTTAGGACACTTCAATGTTGCCGTGTTTCCTAATCTAATAATACAATATTTAGTTTTGGTAACAGTGTCTATGAAGGACTATTACTCAGCTTTTGTTAGGAACACACATTTGACACACATTGGCCTCTCTCTACTCCTTTCACTCCTTTGTCTCTTCTCTCACTTGTCCTCTCTCTTCTCCTTTCTCCTATTCTCACTCATCCTCTGCCTCCTTAGGTCCAGTGGTGGCAGCAGTGGTAGTAGAGGCAGTGGTGGAGGCAGTGGTACTAGAGGCAATGGTGGAGGTAGTAGAGGCAGTGGTGGAGGCAGTAGTGGAGGCAGTGGTGGAGGAGGTGGTGGAGGCAGTAGTAGAGGCAGTGGTGGAGGTGGTGGAGGCTCTTTCCTGTCTTACCTGCAGGAGCAGTCGGGTCCAGGTTGGCAACCTGTCACGGACCACACTCAGGCCTGGTTGGGCTCACAGACAGCCAAACCCAGACAGGCCATGGACTCAATGATGTCATCAGTGCGCACTGCCATGGATGTGGACCCCAGCCAGTCCCGCGTATCCCAGGAGGCCTTGCTTCAGCCGGTACGGGACATGGGGCACTCTGAGCTTCTGCGCGGGCACTTCAGGGGCACCCAGCCATTTGAGAAGGGCCTGGGGTTCCCTCACAGGATGCCAGAGCTGCAGGCCTGGGACGACGTACGCCTGAGGCGGCAGGTGAGTGGGAAACCGATCTTATTGGGGTGGCAGGTAGCCTAGCGGCCAACAACCGAAAGGTCGCTGATTCAAATCCCCAAGCCGACTAGGTTTAAAAGCTATAGATGTACCCTTGAGTAAGGCACTTAACCCTAATTGCTCCTGTAAGTCGCTCTGGATAAGAGTGTCTCTTAAATGGTTAAAATATAAACGCTGTACAGTAGGACTTGTATGACTACAGTCCAAATCCAGTGACAGAAGGCTATAACTGAATTAGATTATATATACCGTAATCCCACTCTCCTCTCATGCCCACACACATGCACATACAAACAGAAGGCCCAAAAAGGGCACAAACAGCCTGTCAAGCCAAATATAGCAGCCCCTGTCACCGGATCCCCAATCCCAGCTCATCACACGTGTCATCTAGCATTCTGGCACTGCACCAGTGCACCATAAAGGACAGTTCAACTTTGCTACGCAGTGAGAGAGCAAAAGGGTCTGTTTCAGTCTCTATGGGCTATCCCTGGTAGGAAGTTATATTGGGACTGCCAGGTTATATTCGGACTGCCAGTGTGTTGGTACAGTAAAATGTTGTTGCCCATAGAGAGTGGCAGGAAATGGTCTTGCTGCAGAATTTCTGCATCTTACTGTACTGTAGATCCCAAACCATTACAGAATAATTATGTGTGGTTGTGGAGGATATACCTACATGCCATTGGAATAATAATGCAAGTGTGGAAGTATAGTGTATGGTTGTGTGTACCAGAGGGAGTATAGTATGAATACCAGAGGGAGTATAGTATGAGTACCAGAGGGAGTATAGTATGAGTACCAGAGGGAGTATAGTATGAGTACCAGAGGGAGTATAGTATGAGTACCAGAGGGAGTATAGTATGAGTACCAGAGGGAGTATAGTATGAGTACCAGAGGGGGTATAGTATGAGTACCAGAGGGAGTATAGTATGAGTACCAGAGGGAGTATAGTATGAGTACCAGAGGGAGTATAGTATGTGTACCAGAGGGAGTATAGTATGAGTACCAGAGGGAGTATAGTATGAGTACCAGAGGGAGTATAGTATGTGTACCAGAGGGAGTATAGTATGTGTACCAAAGGGAGTATAGTATGAGTACCAGAGGGAGTACAGTATGAGTATCAGAGGGAGTACAGTATGCGTACTTGAGGGAGTATAGTATGACTACCAGAGGGAGGCCTGTTGGTCAGGGTGCAAGTCTCTCAGCATTACAGAACAGAGCACCTCTCTGCAGCAGCCAGAGGTATTTAAAGACTACAGATCACATGGCTGGGAGATAGAGAGGGAGCAGAGGGGTGAAGGGTGAGAGGGTTGTTTTTGGAAACACAGAGGGGAGAGAGAGAGCGACCGAAAGAGAGAGAGGAAATAGAAGCCTCCCAAGGTTGCAGCCGCCTAGAACTAATGGCATGGGCCAGCCATTCCTACTGACTGGCTGACAGACGGAGAGAGAGAAGGAGACGGAGCCAGCGAAAGAAGGAGCAGGGTCTGGTGGAGTAGAGCTTGCTGAAGAAGTGACACAAACGGAGGGAGAGAAAGAAGGACAAGAGGCCAGCCCTGTTGAGAGAAGAGAAGGCCTGAGGGTGCAGCTGTTGCCCCAGACTAACGAGAAGTGTGGATAGTGGATAGTCGGCGAGAGCCTGCACAGACTAGTGTGTGTGAGAGTGGGTGTGTAGTGCACTCCACTGGGTTGCTGAGTTGCTTAGAGAGTTTTGAGAAGTAGAAGCTTGGAGGGGCTGTGAGGGATGTGGGCCCTGGTGACTGAGCTGCTCTTCAGCTTTGTGCTGCTTGCCTTCCTGGTGATCAGCGGTCAGAATGTGATGCATATAGCCAGCGGCTCCCTGCGCTCTGTTCTCACCTATGTGCACGCTGCTCTGGACCACGAGCTGGGCGAGGGCGAGGGTGTGGCTGACGAGGAGGAGAACGTCACCACCCGCGTAGTCCGCCGCAGGGTCATCCTCAAGGTACTCAACACAGAGGGGAGGATGAGAGAGAGAGAGAATTGACTGGCAATGGAAAAAATGATGAAGGAGAGTATAACTAACAGTGTGGTAGAAAGCAGATGGTTGCAGTGTGGGTGCGTGTGTTTGTAAAGCTCAGAGGTGATTTAATGTTTGGCTGTGACAAGGGGAAATGTTCGTCAGGGTCGAGGGGAGTGGAGAAGTTGGAGAGATACCTCTTTCTGCTTGTTTACCACATTAACTTCTGACAATGCAATGTATCAGTAATGGGATCAGTAAGGAAAGATTATGTTAATAATACAGTTGTTAATTTATATTGTAG